>JXSR01S073628.1:40507-53034 GCA_000969725.1 Ophiothrix spiculata
GTGAAAATCCCAAAATATTTCATTATTTTAAAATCAGCCAATTACAACAACATTTTTTACTTTTTTCTGCTATTTAGAATCAATTTTTTCTGAGCTCAGAATCGTTAAATGACTCTTGAAAGCGCTTCAAATTCAATTCTGATTACAACAGTCTCAACTACACATCTTTATTTTTTTAAACGCTATAGATCCCCCTAAAATAGCGCAAAGTAATAGATCTAAAAAATAATGAATAATGAATAATGAAATAGTTGCCTCAAAGCCTCATTATCAGCTGAGCAAAATGTGACGGGAAACTCAATATTGACTTATAAGGGCCTAATACCACATATTGTATTTGAGAATCTGTGCTAATACGGTACATTTCTCCCTAAACACCAAGTTCGCCTCACACCTTGTCAAGAGTTTACTGGTATCCATCGATGATACCTGACTAAAGCATTACCTTCACCCCAGCGTTTACAAGTCATGGTCAAGGGGACGAGATCAACACAGGGAAGCTAGTGGTCCTTTGCTTCACCTCAAACTTATATTACCAGACTAAACTTTTTTCACATAGGCCTAGTTCTTGTTCAGAGCCTTTCACTTTCATGTCCACTACCCCCTGCCGTACCAGCATAAGCAGTTCCCGGCAAAGTTGACCTTCAAAACTTTGGTTATAGGTAAACATTTGTGCATTAACCCTTACCCTGATAAAAACTCACTTTCGCTCACTGTTAAAAATCACCAAAATGCGCCTAAGTCAAAATACGTCATAGACGCGGGTTGCATATGGGGACGAAATCGCTGCCCGGGCAGCAGCCCCGTGGTGGCATGCTAGTGGTGTGCCTCGTTTCGGAAGTCAGAGGTCATGGGTTCGTATCCCGGTGAAAACATGTTTTTTTCTCCTATGACGTAGTTGGACTTAGGCTAGAAAACAGAGCACCTCTCAATTCAGGGTTAGGGTTAAGGCATTTTATGTCAAAAAACGAAATTCAACTTTTTCACCCTATTTTTTTTTACTTTAGGTGCCATTTATTCAAAATGTACATTTGCGGCTTTCCTCTCATTTTGCCAGAGCTGCCCACATATGTTGGGTGAATTTTAATAAATTTGGCCATTTGTCACGAATTGGCACTGGTACTTTGTTTGAAATATGTAAAAATGCTTTACCAGATAGATCAACAATTTTTTGTCCAAGAACACAATTATTTTCGCACAAGATGAGGGAAATACTGCCGAGCCCTTTTGAAAATTTGCCTAATGTTGTTATTAAAATATGAACTGATCTTTCCTGATTTTAAAAATGGCTAGCTTTCAATTTAAAGCATTTATTTTGATACAAACTACTCAAACTAAACTTTGTGTATGTTTTTTTTTCCACTAAGCTGTCTAGATCATTGCCAGGTGTTCAGCCTCCTACCTCAATTATATTGAACCAGAATAGACATTTACAAAATCCATTTTGAAATATCTGGGCTGTCAGATCATGTAGGCTTTTTCAACCAATCATGAAGGAGCTCTTTAATATGCATATTTTGTCAAACTTTTCTTGCCTGGGATGGGAGGGGAAATTTTGTTGCATTTTCAGCACAATTAAAGTGAAAAAAAAAAGATTATGTCAGACCCATACATGTGATGATGTTAAGATGCCTTAATAATTACAAACAGCTATTGGCTGGTGGTACCATATACTCACTGACAGAAAAAGTAAAATTTCAAGTGGCTCATTCCAGTGACTTCTAGCGAAAAATCAGTTTTTTTATTCGACTACATAAGCAGGTTTTTCAGTCATACGTTTGTTACTTGGTACATGAAAAGTATTTTCTAATCAAAAATTGTAATGTTTTTGCTATTCGTGCATGAATGAGCACATGTTTTAATTAAAAAATGTCACAAACGTTACCAAAAAGTTACACCAAAATGTCACAAACGTTACTAAACAAAACATTGCATTAATAGAAATCCTGACAATAGATTTTCTACCACTTTTATGAAATATTTGTAAATATATTACCCATCATCTGTGAAAAGCACAATAAAACATGGCTAACGTGTCAGAGAATTTTTACTTTGAAGTCATTTGGAGCAAAAAACCATATCCGTGCGATGTCACAAACGTTACTGAACGTTACATGAACTTTATTTAGTATTTTGGCAATTAATTTAATCTTTAAACACCTACATGTCTTGATCCCACCAGTGAGCACCATTAAACAACAAACTCGTGGATATAATGTTTATGCTAAGTTCTGTGGCAATTTAAAAGTGAAATTTTTTAATTTTTCGGTCACAAACGTTACTTTGGAATCGCCGAAATTGACTAAGCAAGCTTTTGAAATTGACTAAGCAAGCTTAAAATTGCAACTCATCTTAATTAGGGTACGCCACACTAAAGTGCTTCTTAATTGTCAACCCTAATTATTACAAGTTTGAATTTGTAATCAGTTGACGTAATTGTGAACTTTATATTCTGGGTATTGTGTTAAGGAGGCACTTTTTCTGAAAGCGATTGTCGGAATGTGTAAAATGAACACTTTGAAAATTCTTGGAAAGTCGTGTTTTGAAACGGTTTGTTCCTAATTTGCTGAATAAGATTGTTCCATACAGAAGGAGCCCATGATATACTAGCAAGACGCAGCTAGCGTCTAGCTAGATGCTAACGGAGAGGCTAAGATTCAAATTATTTTAACATATTAGCGTCTGGTTAGCATCTTCAAAGCGTCTAAAATCAAACTACACGCTAGCTGCGTCATGCTAGTATATCATGGGCTTAAAGTTGCTAGCTGTTTGGAACATTTGTATTGTTGAAGGGTAGAGTTGGGATTATTTCCCTTCAATTATCAAGTAACAAACCCATACCCTCATTGTAGAATAGACTGGTTGCGAATTTTGACCATGTACATATCAAAACTTTTTGAAGTGCAGTTGCACGTTCGGCCACACACACTAAACAAAACTTTTGATATGATGGATTGTTTTAAGTGTCAATGACACTGAAATGGTTCAATGGTTAAACAAGACATAGGAAGTACAACTACTCCTCCTCAAGGAATTGAGGAAGGGACACAGAACTTTTAATATGATGGATTGTTTAAGTGTCAATGACACTCAAATGGTTCAATGATTATCCAGAACATCCAGGAAGTGTTACTACTCAAGAAATAAGTGGGGGGGGGGAAGCACAAAACGTTTGATATGGTAGATTATTTAAAGTGTCAATGACACTCATGGTTCAATAATGATGAAACAAAACATAGGAAACACAGCCTGGTCATATAAGCCGCAAAGCCAGTATGACATCGGTATGTTACTGGTGAATGCTTGCGATGCCCGGTCGGTCGCCCGGTGGTTATGTGACCATAACTGAAGACATCGTATACAAGCCGCAAGGTTTTTACACAGAATTAAATTATTGCGGCATGGTCGGCAGCGGCCAGTTACGGTGTCAATTCAGCAGATGCCGATCGGACACTGGCAGGTGTCCGACCTGTGTCTGTGAGCCGTAGAGACGCACGGTTATGTGACCAGGATATCCAGGAATGGGGGTGAGGACTGCACAACTTTGGATGTGATTAATCTTTCATGCGTCAGTGAGTCTTATATTGTTCAATAGAGAGTATCCACTTCACTCATGCGTGATCGCAAACAAAAGAGGTCATTCCCTTAGTAATCTTTATTCAATCAATGACCCTGAATCTGGTGGGCTATTTTGAAGCAGTTAATTGCTAACGTGCATGACGTTCCTGGTGCTGCTCTCCTGAATGGTCTGAATATTTTATAGCATTCCTGCAAAGATGGCCGCTAATTAATCCAAAACACGGATAACCTCTATGACTAAACAAGACGGGAAGTACAACTACTCAATAATGCATGACCAATGTCTTCCCTCTCCTCCAGAAGAGCACATTGATCTTTACATATTGCAACACTTCGATGTGTTGCAATGTTTTGTTTCATTCAGTATCAAATTGGTAATGTACATGACAAAACAGTAGGTGTTGCCAACTCTTATCACCATGTAGCATCCTCCCCCTTCTCCGGGATAGCATATTGAGCTGCGCATATTGCAACACTTGCATCCAATGTTTTTCAATGTCATGTGGTATCAACTGGGTCATCTACATCACAAAACACTAGCGTTGCCAAACTGGTGTCATTATTTCAAACATAGAGACAGGTATGAAGTAAGGTGTACGTGGTATACATGTGGCCATTTTCACGAATAAGTGGAAATTGAAAAAAGGATGTAACTATTCAATGAAAAATGCTACCACCTTATATTTGGTGTCAAAAGAAAGCTATTTTGAAGCTCTTTAAAATGAACCTAATTTTGAAAAGATTAAACAAAAATGTCTATGAAATTTCTTTAAAAAAACCAATTTTTGGTCAAAT
The DNA here is from genome assembly GCA_000969725.1 of Ophiothrix spiculata. Taxonomy (NCBI): domain Eukaryota; kingdom Metazoa; phylum Echinodermata; class Ophiuroidea; order Amphilepidida; family Ophiotrichidae; genus Ophiothrix; species Ophiothrix spiculata. The sequence goes on from JXSR01S073628.1 coordinate 44,882, forward strand.
TTCTTGATTATCATAATGAAAAGTAGTAATTTGTATTTAATTTTTTCAACCCATTCTTGGTTGTTTACTTGGGTGTTATTGTTCTAAATGGCTTAAATAAGGATCAAATTTACACATGAGGTTGTATTTTTTGTTAATCGGTTCAGTGCACCTAAAAATCAGCGGACAAATTGTCCTTCAGTTACCGTCCTTCCGTAACCATGATCTCTTCGCATTTCGCATCGTTAAAACATAACCGCAGGGAATATTTTGAAGTGGAATGTGGCAAACTATTGCAGAAACACCAAGCAATGCAGTCAGTAACTTTGAAATATAATTTCTTCATAAATTTCATAAAAATTTTCAAAAATTTACTCAAGGTGAAAAACCATGTCCGTTTTGATGTCCTTCCGTAACCGACCTCATTAATATGCATATTTTGCGACAGAGAAATTTTTATGAAACAATTCCTGTTGAATATGAATGCTTTCAGGTATACTCAACTAAATATGGAATTAGTTTTATTTTATCCAATTCAATTTTGGCAATATATGTGTTTGAAATACAGAAAAATTCTGTGATTGTCCTTCCGTAACCATGAAAATGCCCATGTAGATCTCAATCATGTCAATGGCACTGTAGAGTTGCAATCCTTGCCTCTCATCTCTGACTAACGCCTTTTAAAATTCAGATTTTCATCAAAGGAAATCCTCAATTAAACAATATGTTAAAAATCTGAAACCTTAGATTATTTCATTCAATCCGAGAGAACGCTTGAGCATTTCCAAAGGAGCCAATTCGTATTGAGTGTAAATTAATTCAGTATGGGCTGTATAATACATCTATATTGAAATTCAGGATCGAAAGGGTTAAGACGATGGCCTATATTTTGTGCACAGTGTCATTTCCTATATTTATACTATTTGAATTAAAACCTGTATCTTTAGCCAGTATTTGTCTGAACCACTTTGAACCTGACTAAATTAAGATATGACATTTAAGGGTGCTTAAAATTGTTTTGTTTCCTATTGTATTTTTCAGGTAATTGCTAGAATATTTTATTGTGTCAATAGATCGTGGACAGGCAGGATAACACTACCAGAATTACGGAGAAGTAACTTATTATCAGTAAGTAGTTACTTGTTTAATAAATTGTGATTTATTTAGGTTTTAAAGTATGGTTAATCTTTAAAGGAGCATTGGACAAGTTCAGCATCATCCCCAAACTTTTTCATAAGCATTTTGAGATTTGTTGCATCATATTTGAAGCATTAGCGGTAATAATGATAGCATGCAAAGTTTCATTGTCAAATTCAAACCCTATATACCAAAATATTAGATATTCTTTTATTTTTTAATTATCGTTGTCGACAACGATAAATACTGCCCTCTATAGTTGAATTTTTAAAATTGGTCTTTTTTAGGAGATCTCATGCAAACTCCAAATTTTTATTTATTTATCTGCAAACTATGATGTGAGAGGAATGTTTTACAAACAAATCTTTGGATCTTTCTTGATGTATAGCATCAATAAATATGTTTAAAGAATAGCCTCATACCCAAGATCAACAAACAAAATAAAATTCAAATTGTTGAATTTTCTGAAGGTATGGAGCAAAATTTTCCTGATATCTGGTAATTGATTGCTATTATGAAGTTTAAATCATCAACAAATAAAATTTCAAAATGTTGTCCAATGTTCCTTTAAATTATACATCATGTGAAAACAGAGAATATATGGGGAGTTCTTATAAATTTGATACTATCTGCTCATTTTTGGGAGCAGATCCTCATTTCATATCATATGGGCAAAACAATGTCTTCTGAGTGACATTCTTAGCCCTTTTGTCAGTGGCTGCACCAGCATCTCATTTCTGGGGGCAAACAGGGGGTCAAGACAAATTTCTGAAAAAAATTAACGCGCATATAATGTGCAAAATTTTCCGGGCAAATTTGTTTATTTTGGCTAAAAACGCTTATTTTGAGTTAAAATAATAATATTTAATAGTGAAATACACGCGAAACACAAAAAAAATTGTACATTTTATGTCAAAATGATCAATAAAAAGGAGTAATTGAGAGAAATTTGCACCAAAAGCTTCTGAATTTTTTTCTGGGGGAGCAAACTGGGGGGAGGGGGAAGGAAACAATATTTTGATGGGGGCAAATGCCCCCTTGGAGCCGCCACTGCCTTTTGTTCTTAATCTTTACAATAAATATTTTGACTGGTTTGCATTTGTATCACATTTGATCGACAGACTTGTGGGATGTATTTGAATCTTGACAGTCTCATGAAATATGATCGAGCCATATTTGCTTGTTTTAGTATATAGATTAATGAGGATTAATTCTATTAAGGGTAAATGCCCCCATCTGCTAAGCAAAATGTGAATCCAAACTATTTTTTAATCATAAGAAATGGTTTCCACTGCATTTTTGGGGATTTTGAACCATGGCTTCTGCGATGGTTAGTCATATATTATGGACAGTGTTCTCGCTAATGCTGTATGTCGTGAAATTGGCGCAGAAGCTCAAAAAATGGCGCAAGGGGTTCCCTTAACAAAAAGTCAAAAATAGGGTTTTGGTTATACACAATGTTAACTTATTTCAGTTTTATTCAGATTATATTCAAAATTGCTCTCATTTTTGAGGTGATCATTCCGAAATTGGCAATTGCGAGATGTATTTTTTTCCTTTTATGTCGCTTTGGCGCAAAGTCAAAATCCATAAGGTGCGTTTACATTGCAACGACATGGCCCTCGACGTAGGGTAACATATTCCAAAATCACAAAATCCTGGACGACAAGCAACGAGTAAAGATGAAAAAGCAAAGTTTGTTGACGGATAGTAACAAGTCTCAGCGACACCACGGCAACAAGTGACGAGTGGGTGCTGAAAGAAACGCAGACTTACTAATAAATTAAGAGTTTGGCTTGACGTTGGGTGACGACTTCTCGTCGACGAACAACTGTAAGCAACATAGTGAGGCGGCAAATACTGACCAAAGCTAACATAAAGGACCGAATGCTATCCACTGGTCACGACAACAGAAACGTGACTTGTAGTTTGTGCGGGTGGTACAATCATTCCTACTCACATCCCTGCAACACACTGTTGTTGACAACGATTACCAACAAATTGTGACGACCTCTAAACGTATACAGACTGCTACAAACGGCATGGAAACGTCAAAGAACTGAGGGTTGGGTGGCCAACGAGATCTCAACGACATCAAATCTTATTCTGTGTCATCCCAAAATTTTAAAACTTGTAACTGAAAGCGACCGATAGTAACGACAACCTGCGTAGGTTAGAGTCGTGTGCCAACGTGAACTGACTTTAACTAACGATGACCGGCGTAAAATTCAAAACTGCAATTCGCAGGTCTACGTTGCTTGTCGTTACCCCGAATACGTCGCAATGTAAATGCACCTTTAGCGGGAACACTGATTATAAAGCACAGGAGCATCCACTGAGCTATCCAACCAGACTTGAGATCCTGAAGTGCAGTATGAAAACATGTACATTATATTAATGCCGAAATAGTTATTTTTGCCTTGACGGAATGCACAGTTTATATGTAATTTTTTGAATGCTAATATTAGACAGATACAAAGGAATGTACACTCCCGGTCAAAAGTGTTTGTGCACAAAACCTTTAACCAGCCATATCTGGAGAACGTTCATCATCTGCATCATATTTTTTGGATTTATATTTTACATATATGATCAAAAGAACTCAACAGGAATTGCCTTGACCACATTTGACAATATGGCATTCTAAACATACTGTATACTTTCTTCCGCACATTCAAATATGGAGTTTAAATACATAACTGCACATTTGTTGGAAAACTTATGACCTGAAAATGTTCTTTACGGTTACACAGTGATAATGAGCACTGAACTAATAAACTACATAGGTACATAGCAAAAAGTGCATGTGGTGTATTTGTATATGGTCCAGGAAATTGGCCATTTTTATGGTTATGGAAGATCAAATATCAGAGGAAACATAGATATTGGATACATTGGGCACCTATAAAAAACATGACTTTTTTCAGAGTCTTGGTCGTTTGATATAATAATTACGTTTTTGCTCGTATTTAAGCGTGCGCAAACACTTTTGACCGGGAGTGTAGATATTAAGAACATGCAATACAGAGCTCAATCAGGGATATCTCGGGAGCTGTAGTGCTCACCCGTTTTTGGGCAGGCAAAACAGCACAGGCTTACTACATTATCATTCAAAATCAACATCACATATTTATACAATATTGTCATTCAATCAAAAGTATGAAGCCTGCAATCTGTCAAAATTTAAAAACAATTGGAATTGTCTGAACATTATGAAATTATGAGGTTTCTGCAAAAAAGGTATCAACTTTTTTGAAGTAGTCTGTTGACGCCATTTTGAACTTGATCATGGACGTGAAATCACTAGTAAAGGTTTATGTGTAAGCTAGAGACTATTCCATATGTATGCCAAAAATTGTGATATTGTGACATGTGTAAGTAGGCAAAAAGTTGCATGACATGAAGTTCTGCCATCTCGCTCACGAAAAACAAATGTAAGGTATATGGGGGTGTGCCACCCGAATGGGTTAGTTTTTCACAAAAAATCCCCTTCGGTCCATTTACCTAACATTATATTCACATCTTTTCATTTTTATCTTCCCAGGTTTTAGCATTATTAGAAGAAGAGGAAGATATTAACCAAATTGCAGAATACTTTTCTTATGAACATTTCTATGTAATATACTGCAAGTTTTGGGAGTTAGACACAGACCATGATTTGTATATAGACAAAGCAGACCTTGGTAGACATCAAGACCATGGTAAGGAATCGAGTGTTTCACAAGTATCAAATGTTGGACTAAAATGTAATATACCTCATTAACATATTAATGTTACATATTGTAAATTTTTGGAGTTAGACACAAACCTTGATTTGTATAAAGCAGACTTCAGTAGTCATTAAGACCATGGTTAGTAATGTGGTGTTCCACAAGGATCAAATGTTGGCATAATATACCATCATTTACATATTAATGCTACATAATGTAAATTTTGGGAGTTAGTCACAGACCATGATTTGTATAAAGCAGACCTCAGTAGACATTGAGACCATGGTTAGTAATGTGGTGTTCCACAAGGATCAAATGTTGGCATAATATACCCTCATTTACATATTAATGCTACATGATGAAAGTTTTGGGAGTTAGTCACAGACCATAATTTGTATATAGACATAGCAGATTTCAGTAGACATCAAGACCATGGTTAGTAATGTGGTCTTCCACAAGGTTCAAATGTTGGCCTTATATAACTATCATAACCTCAAACTCACCACAGATCCATAATTCATTCTTCACTTTCTCCCTCGTGGTTGAATTTGAAACCCCTTTAGCATGAGGAGCAGGTGTGACCGAGTCTGTAAAGTGCCCGTCTCACAATCCTTAGGTTGTGAGTTCGAGCCCTGCTCATACCAACGTGTTGTGTCGTTTGGTAAGGCATTTTATCCTCATTACCTGCGCGGGGGGTTAGATGTTGTTCTTTCTATGTTGCAATATTGGCGCTGATTAAGTTCCAGCCTACAAATAGCATTGTATTTGTTTAAGTGTGTTAAATAATGTAAAATTCTACCAACTTGACCCGCAGGTCACAATTAGAGTTTGGAATAAACCATTATTATTTTTTTTTAAATCAAACTCTCTTTTCCAACAGGCAACATGATTAATGCTTATCATTTAACATTTCCACTGGCACTTCCAATTGTGAGTTTGGAATGCAGAGAATGAATAACATTTTCATAAACTTTTATCATGTTCTTTTACAAAGGCATCAGGAAGCCATAGTGCTGCTAAGCAGTCCACACATACTGTAAATGATGGCAGGTGTTTGCCCACAAGAGAAAAGCCCAAGAAAGGCTTTCTTGTGTACGTAGCCATGTCAATCCAGCGGCAGTGAGTTTGTAGACGGTCAAGACCTTAGTATGTCGAGCATTTTTGGATGTTCATTATGTTTTCAAAGAGTCAAGTTTTAAGATTAGGAAAAAATAAAAATATATACTTTAGGTCGAATCAAAAACTAGAGCCTAACCATGACTCGACCTAACTCACTAAACTGTGACCCAACCCTAACTCACTACAGTTTTCACAAGGGTTGCTCTGCATAGAAAGCTCGACCACTGAATCAGCCATGGATCAATAATTTATGGAGCTGGTTGATCTCTGTGCAGTCTTACTTTAAACTGTTTTTGCGATTTTTAGATATTTTGATGAAAGATTTAGTCAATGTTTATATGCTATATGTTTTGCTGATATTTCAAAGTCATGTTTTAAAAAAAGTCCGATCAAAATTGATTGATAGTAACTGGAGATAACATCTCCAAAGTTCGGAGTTTTGGTTTGAATAATTAATATTTTTTTAATTAATTAATTAACCTTGTTCTGTGTTAAATCCACATATTTTGTTTTGGAATTTTTAATGTTCAATGTTTTTATCAACATATCAGAACCACAAAATTGAAGTCAAAATTGCCCTTTTCATGTTAATCGGTCATTAATGTTGAGGCGTCCGTCAGAAATTTTGTAAAAAATAAATAGAAGTTTCCTGATCCAAGTTGGTAAAAACTTACTTTTAACGAAGAAAATCTCACATTATTCAGATTCTTACATTTTGGATGTATAAAAAATATTATATTAACTGATTCTTAAAAACATTTCTGCGAGATAAGTTTAAAATTTTCTGTATATGCCTATTTTTCTTCAAAAACTAGATGGAAATTTTGACGGAATATATTCTTTTGAAAATAACCGTTTTAAAAGAAATTTAAAAAAAATACATGCTCTAGGTTAAATCCAGGAAAGATGTTTAACAATTTTTCAAGGAAAGACTTAGTTCAACCTATTTTACTAGAAAAATTTGAAGTCATAATTTTCCCTGTTTTAAATGTTTAAAATTGGCATATTTTGTAAAAAAATGTTCAAAAATTAGTGATTTGAAGACACTGTTTTTGAAAGTCTTTTTTGAGTTACATGAGTTGCAAAAATTACCATCTTTGTTAATATTATGATAAAATTTACATCAGAAAATATAATCATGATAATATTGAACAACAAATTATATTAATAAGAAGAAAACACATTTTTTTTGGAAATAAATGTTAATTATCTCTGAATAAAAATTGTATTAAAATTTCGACCCAGGGTTTTAAAACTGCATTATGAAATAACATGATTGAATCCACCAAAATTGTTGTAAGCACATGCAGTATAAATATCTATATTTTATGCAGAAGTTAAAATCATTCTAATTAAAATTACCCCAAATTGAGTTTTTTGAGGAAAATCGTTTGAAATTAAGATAAAACACGCTAAAAATGCAAGGCCTATATAATTTATTTTCTAATGAACCTTTTCTGTAAATAGTGTATTGACAAAGCACTTACAGTTCAAGTGTTCCCTTTTGTCTGCGTGCAGACCGCATGAAAGGAAGTAACAGTGGGAGGTTGAAATTATCAATATAAACACTTGAGATTTATTGGCCTGGTGACACTAATTTATTAGTCTATATATCCAGTCGGCTAGAGTTTTTCTGCTGATTATCGATTTATTGCTGATTCAGTGGTCAGGCATTACGCCTGTGTTTTTTTGAGAATTAAGTTTGCTTGCGTATCGCGTCGTCTAACGCGTGCGATCGTCGGCATTTCACAAGCACTGGAATTAGACCAATCACGCACTGTAAATATGTGCGTAAACGAGTTTACTTTCACGCAAACAGGGTAGCAACAAGCGTCGTTCTTGAAAAAACCCGCAAATGCATTGGAGACTTCTCCAAAATACTGCAACCATGACCCTAAACATACCATAACCCTAATCCTATTCTAACTGTTAACCCTAAAATTTTGGATGGGACCCAAGGTATATATATCTGTCCAAAAAATAATTGTGCTTAATTTTATTTTATTTTTTCACAGCAATTTCATCAAGAATGCTAGACAGAATATTTTCTACTGGCACAGTACTAAGGTCAGTATCTAATTTAAGAAATGTTTTGAAAAAAAAATTCTACATTAATAATGGATAGGGCATCTGCCCTGTTGAAATTTAAATACTCTGGAGCACTCTATCTGCTACGTTGTCTTCAGCTGAAGTTTTGTTGTGATCTTC
>JXSR01S073628.1:54544-65985 GCA_000969725.1 Ophiothrix spiculata
ATTCCAGTGCACCTTTTAAAAATGCTACTTCAAGAATAGCATAGGTCTACAAACCAGTGAGCCAGTTCATTTTGTCAGAGCATCATTTGAGGCCGAAGTGATACAGCCTCAGACCAGTGATATATTCCATATTACATAAACAAACAGGGTATGACTAATAATATCAAAACAAGTATGATGTGGGTTGTGACATGTGGTGGGTTCTCACAGATCAGGTCACATATATTTCCTCTGTTTTCCCCAGTTCAGCAGAAAATTGCAAGATGAGCTATTTAAATATCAATTGGTCTCTATTGAAATCCCATATAGTTTTAAAACACTGTTATTATAATGTAAGAGACTCAACTGGTTTCATTTGTTCTTGTTTTCCCTAGTCACAAATCAGCAGAAGATGACAAGATGAGCTATTCAGAGTTTGTGTGGTTCCTGATGTCAGAAGAAGACAAGAAGTCACCTATGAGGTATGATCTATATTGAAATCACCCATAATGTATATATTTTTTACATTACACCGCTGACCAACAAAATAACAAATATTTCATTCTCCTTTATCCAGGGTTCTCAAATAGCGGCCCGTGGGCCAAATCCGGCCCGCGAACTACTTTTATTTGGCCCTTCGATTGCCTCTGGAATACAGAAGTATATAGGAAAAGCATTGAAAAAGGTCTTAATTTCTTAAGGTCTTCCAAGATGTATTTTTGAACTGGCATTTGTCTTTAATGGCTTGCCAACAAATTTAATTGAGAACCCCTGACTTTATCCCATTACAGTATGGAATCCTGGCATCATTGCATGGACACTGGCAGTGATTGGTAGCAGGATTCTTGGATATTACACCGCTGACTAACAAAATAAGCAGATTTTTGGTCTTCTTTTTTTCATTACAGTATAGAATACTGGTTTCGTTGTATGGACACTGATGGTGATGGTTATCTATCTATGTATGAGCTGCAATATTTTTATGAGGAACAACTGCAAAAAATGGAAAGTTTAGGAATAGAAACACTGCCCTTTGAAGATTGTCTATGTCAGGTCAGTATTTGAATAGATAAATAAATAAATATAAAGGGGATTTCTAGTGCACTATGGCTCCCTGATTTGTAATGCCATGCAGCCTCAGCGCTCTTTACAGTTGTTCATATTGACCACTGCGACTCATGTAAGCTTTATTCCACAAAAAGCATCATTTCAGGTTCCGAAATATAACCTCTGGGGGCAGTGAACCTTGATCAGCTCACATTATGCACCATCGCTGCCCTGATCGGCTCCCCAAATTTAGTATGTGTTTTCACAAGACAATTAGCGGTTCGTTCCTTGTCCAAGGGAATATCAAGCACACTTTACTTTGACAACACCAGTGTTTGAACTTGCGACCTTTCACACTCCATTTGAGCTAACATGACTGGTTTGTAGACAAGTATAGTTGCACATAGCATTGGTGACATTAAAGAGGGTTGTTGGTTGAAATCCACTGAGTACATGATGTTTTTGAGCAAGAGATGATTCATACTGAAAAGGGTACTGCCATATTTTGAAGGTTTGACACTTATTTATTCGAGCACAGGCATTGATTAGTTTGGTACAAACATACATGTAAGAGCATACCTGAACTGTAAAATCTGTTAAAGAAAATCTAAAAATAATGTTTGTATTAATATAGTACTTGTTTTCTTGTTTTGATTGATACTTTCTTGTATACCATGTTTTCTGCGCCTTGATCAGGTTTCTGAATATTTGTGCGTTATAAGAAATTTTTATATGTATGTTTTTGGAAATGTGACATTAAAAACACAGGCAATTTTTTGATATTTCCTTGTATACCATGTTTTCTGCGCCTTGATCAGGTTTCTGAATATTTGTGCGTTATAAGAAATTTTTATATGTATGTTTTTGGAAATGTGACATTGAGTGAATAAAAACACAGGCAATTTTTGATATTTCCTTGTATACCATGTTTTCTGCGCCTTGATCAGGTTTCTGAATATTTGTGCGTTATAAGAAATTTTTATATGTATGTTTTTGGAAATGTGACATTGAGTGAATAAAAACACAGGCAATTTTAACCCTTTTGTGCAATGTCACATACATGTTTTGCACCAAAATCTTAGTTTCTTTCATTGTCACCTGACTTTGCAATTCAGACCAAATCACACTTCCTTTTCTCAATAACATATATAAACATTACACTGTTTTTCTTATTTCCCCTACTTTGTTGCAGATGTTAGATTTAGTGAAGCCTCGACAATCAGACAAGATCACCCTGTGTGATCTCAAGAGTTGTAAACTAGCCTACATATTTTATGACACTTTCTTCAATTTGGAAAAATACCTTGAACATGAGCAGAGAGATCCATTTACAAACACAAGGGTAAGTCAGCTGCATCACATAGAGATGTTAACTGCATATGTGTTGTGTTTTGATTATAAGTCGCAAATCTTATGCTTATACCACATGTATGTTGTCAATACCTGACTTGACTACATATATGAAAATCTGTCAGTCATCATTTTTCCAAATTCAAAATCTTAGAAGCATAAGAAAACTTTTGACCAAAGATACAGCAGAAATACTATTGCATTCATTTATTACATCTAGCCTGGATATTATAAATGGCAATACACTACTCAACGGGATTACGGAACATCAAATTCATAAACTCCAAATTGTTCAAAACTCTGCAGCACGCGTCTTAACTAACACACGTAAATTTGATCATATCACACCCATTCTCAAAAATCTACACTGGCTGCCCTTAAAGGAAAGGATAAAATATAAAACTCTACTTCTAACGTGGAAAGCACTTAACAACATTGCTCCACAGTATATCAATAATCAATGAACTTCTGACTTCATACAACCCCTTGTGTACTCTTCGATCATCAGACAAACATTTACTTGTTATACCGGTCCACGAACATCAACTTCTTATGGTGATCAAGCATTCTCTGTTATTGCACCAAAAGTTTGGAACTCCTTGCCTATGCATCTACGACAGTCTAAATCTATACATGAATTGAAAATGGGACTTAAACTTTCTTATTTATTGCTGTTTATATAAACTAACTGTATCATTTTCTTTTCTCACTGCGCCTTGGATTAGAAGTTGTTTCTAGATAAATGGTGCACTATAAATGCTTAGTTATTAATATTTATTATTATTACTCAGCCGCAACAGTATTTAGGTTTTGAGTCCAAAGACATTCACTCACCCGAGTGCCATTTGCTATTGATATTCGCTCCGATTTATTGGCTAAAACAGAGAGCAAATGTCGCTCTCATTACGTCAACATTGTTAAAATTGGTGAAAACAAATGTCACTCGCGCATGTAAAAGTGCTTTGATTCTTAAATTAACAATCCCGAGAATATATGGAGCGATCTTCGCTTCCACTCAATCTCCTATAGCTAATCTAGTGATATCGGTAAACAAATGTTGCTTCCCATTGGAGCAAAGTTCTCTCGGTAGGGCGAGTGAATGTCACCCTGGCGAGCAAATGTCCTCGGACGCCAAGCCTTACTGGATCTGTAATCTTGCCATCTGATGGTGATATAGCCCCGAACCGCCAGACTTGGAGATGTACCCTGGGGACAAATATGAAATATTATATCATTCATAAATATATTATTGTTCATTGATTGGTTAAAAGCTGGTCACATGATGATAAATAGTACCACTATTTCGAGAGAAAACAAAACAATTCTATATTTGAGGGAGTGAGATACTATTTTTGAGTGAGATAGGCTACTATTTCATTTTTAGCCTCATCCCCACAGGCAGCGTTACTCAGCGCAATATTTATAGATGCAAATGTTTGGTACTTTGACTTCGGGGTCGCGATTGTTTTCAGAAATCGATGCCAATCTAACTTCTAAGTGTAAGGTATGGCATTTAACCAATCAATGAACAAAAAATATATTTAATAAATGATATAAAACAAATATTTAATGATCTTATTCGGGATCTGAAGTGGAATCCATTGGTCCCCTTGGTGAACTGGAGGGCGTGAGGTACTATTTTCCCTCGACCTTCGGTCTCGGGAAAATAGTACCTCACGCCCTCCAGTTCACCTCGGGGACCAATAGATTCCACAAGATCCCTCATTATCATTAAATATTTGTATATTAGTCCACCCTGAAACTCTCCCATAACTCTGCCTCATAACTGACCATTTCCCAGGAGGGGTACTTGCATTGACAAGGTATACGTATACGTGCCTGCCTTTGGTGGTGATTTTTCACAGTTTTATAGTGATAGGGTGGTTTTCGTCCCAGATGAATGCGCCCAATGTTTAAAAATTGGGTGTATTTTGAGAAATTTGCCTCAAAAGCACCCCATTTGAGTACAATTGGGTGCTTTTAAGTCAAAATTGGTATACCGATGGGTGGGTTATTGAACCCAAAATAGGTTTAGAGATGGGTCTTATTGTCAAAGTCTGTTAGACACGTCCCTATACAAAATGACACCCCCCCCGGGACCATTTAACCATCCCCTATTTATTTTCTTCATCATAGGATCCTGACTACAATGGTCCAGAACCATCCGACTGGGAGAAGTACGCTGCAGAGGAATATGAGATCTTAGTGGCAGAAGAAGGTAACCAGGATCAGCAGGAAATGGGCTTCCAGGAGGCCGCTGAACAACTGGATGAAATGTAAGTAGGATGCTCCTTTGCTTGTTTAGCGAAAACTTTACTCAACAAGGGTTCTGACACTGATCCGATATGCCTGATGTCATGACGCTCTGATTGTATTATATGTTTACATATGAAAATTATGTGCTGCCAGCGACTGCATGAACCAGCTGTTGACCGGTTCCAAGCACTTAATATCAGGGACATTAGAATAAGCGTGTGACGTATGTCATTTATGCACATCTGCGATATTTTATTTGATATATTTTTGTTAAAATAGATTTTCAGAATGTTTCAAATAGATTTTCAGAATGTTTCAAATAAATTTTCAGAATGTATCAAATTATTAACTCTTTCACTCCGTAAAAAATTTTTCACAATCTGTCCTATTTGGACGGCAAGCCGCTCTGAACGGCTTATAGACACCTCACTTTAGAGCAATTTAAAAAAAATTGTGTTAAAATAGAAATTCCGGCCAATCGTGCACGCTTTTGCAAGACGCTCACAGCGGCTTGAGGAATGAAAGAGTTAATATTTTAAAATATGTTTCATTAATCTTTTGAGCAATTAAAAAAATCTGCCTATTTTGAAATATATTGCCAAAAATATGACTTGTGTATTCTCACAGCAGTTTGGACACTCCAAATATGGAGAATCAGCAAGAGTGCGGCACACACAAAATGTGTCACTTTCCAGGTTTGGCAAACAGCTCCCAATCTTACTGTTTCCCTGATCAACTGGTGATTGACCGCCAGTTCTGGCCAGTTGCTATTGTTCGGAACAATAATAACCACTCAGAACTGCCGGTTTTGGGCGGTCAACTAATTCCCGAGTTTTGAAGTGACCGCTAACTACGTTATGAATAAATAAGTTGTAGTTTAATTTTTCTCTCGTCCTTGTATTTTCTTCCAAAATGCAGAGACTATCCAGATGATTTTGAGCCAGACGATGATGAAATCTTAGCTGTTGAAATGAGCCAAAAGGCAACAATATCAGAACTCTCAGAACTCCCTCAGAGAAACCAGTGGGTCGGTAACGGTGCACCGGGAGGAACTGGAATAAGGACTGACTTCTCACTTTGATGTTTATGAATATTCTCATCCTGAATGTATATTATTGCTGCAACAGTCTATATATAGAAATAATCGGGGGCTGCTGGATAACCTTGATGGTAGTAATAGTGTAGTGTCAGATCCTCTCCTTGATGCATCCTTAAGCAGATTGAAGACTACACTTAGATTGGTTGTCGACTCCTGATAGGGTCAGATATTGAACAATGACAAGAATTAAGGATCTGTGTGAAAAAGTTGGTATGCACTAGCTACAAATCATGGTGCAGACCCACTCTGTTTCATAATAGGTACTCTTACTCAACATAGCTTACAGGGTTTGTAGGCGAATTGTTCAGCATTGGTCTCACAATCCATGGATCATGAGATCAAATTTAGTTGTCATCTATAGGCAAGAGCGGACATCCGGGTGTCTTGTTTACATCGGGGTCATTTGTCTGTTTAGCACGGTTAAAACAGTTGCCGACTTCCTATTGAACTCTATGGAGAAAATGCCGGCTCTCAGAAATTTTGATTTATTTTAGCAAAGTTTCAAAATATTTGATACCAAACTCATGTGAGATATGTGTGGTATTCAAACCACAAAAAGTTGACAAACAGCTCATCATTTGAGAGATTTGCTTTTCGTTAAAAAAGAAAGAAAATGAAGGAATACTGGCTATACACCATGCACGATGTCCAACACAAGTTATTTTAGATCAATGTGTTGCGTATGACGTAGGTCCGCTGTTAGTTATTGTCAATCTGAATTTCGAATAAGCTGCGGTAAATCTGTAAATGTATTTAAAATATTGGCAAATTACTCGTCCCATCAGAGTTGGTGAAATTTTCTCCAATGAGGATTATACCGATATTGACAAAAATTCAAATACATATGTGACAGGATCAAGGAAAATGAATCGCATGTCGGCAATTTTCAATTTTAATTTTTTTAATTGCAATAGAACTGTACATTAAATATGATGCATTTTGATCAAAACCTCATCGTAATAATTGGTCATCGATCTGGCTCCAGAGATATGGTGATACTTTCAACTTTAAAAACAATTAAAAACAAAAGAATTTTCAACCTTTTTTGCCCTTGATCTCAAAAACAATATTTCCGACATTCTACTCATTCCCGGAATTATATCACATTATACAGATAAAACATAGTGCGCTTCAGAAAAACAAGCAAGAAACGTGAACAGCAGGAGATTATCATTTCACTATTGTTGATGAAAGAGTGAGTGTAATTTCTTTTGTGTCATGTGAATGCAAAAAGTTGTATCTGCTATGGTTGCCATATTTTAGGATTTCTGACTTTGTTTCCCATATGTCAGTGGCTCTTAGAATGGTT
The DNA here is from genome assembly GCA_000969725.1 of Ophiothrix spiculata. Classification (NCBI taxonomy): domain Eukaryota; kingdom Metazoa; phylum Echinodermata; class Ophiuroidea; order Amphilepidida; family Ophiotrichidae; genus Ophiothrix; species Ophiothrix spiculata. The sequence goes on from JXSR01S073628.1 coordinate 61,585, forward strand.
CTTCAGGCGACACCATTTTAAGAGCCAGTGGCCAACGAATTTTGCTCAAAATTTTCTTGATGAAAGACTAAACTATACTAATTGTTACATGTATTATGAAAAAAAATTTCATTTTTATTCATCGGTTCCTGAGATGTGATCAAAAACAAAAGCGATGCATTTTTATTGGGATACACTGTAGACACTAAGGCCCGTATTCCAGAAAGATGTTTAGCTAAACCATTGTTTAACTGAGCATCAACTGTCCAAGAATGATACGCATCATTGCAGCTTTCAAGCAGAGCAGTTCAATGAGTCGTGCTGTTGACGAGAAATAAAACCTTGATTTAGCTAAACACCTTTCTGGAATATGGGCCTAAGTGTGTAGTGCAAATGTTATGTTATAATGTTATAAGTATCCTATTTGAATGAATTCTCCATGGCAATTGGCCATGAGATTTCACTCATATTGTAGATAACCTTTGGCTGTGTATATTCTAGATGCTCATTATAGAAGAATATTCTTTCCAAAGACTTTAAAACCTTGATTTATTTTACTTCAACTCAACTGTGTTAATATTTTATCATAGAATCAGTACCACCTTAGTTTCATCTGTTCAACACTTTTGTTGTTTCAACATTGAAGCAAACAAACATGATACGTACAAATGCACAAATAAAATGGAAATCTTTTTGTATAGAAATATATCAATATAGCATTAACCAAAAACAAAACATCCTGTAGGAGTAGGCTGAGAAGAAAAAAAGAAAGAGATGATATAAACCGAATAGGCCTGGGACTTTTCGGGTAATTTGCTACCCGGGTACCCGGCTTATTTTTCGGTCGGGTTCTATTATGTGTGAACACGCCCTTAGACTGCGATCACATAGGACTATACTATTCTGGTATACGGTGCACGATTTTACTTTGGCACGTGTGTAGATTCAATCGAACATGTGAAATTGATGCTACCAGGTCACATAAGAGGGCATTATTCGAAAAATTTGTATAGCTCTCCGTGCCTGTATAACATTTAGCCATCGATTAAAGGAGCATGGTCCGATTGCCTCAACTTTTTTTCAACTTTTTGAGATTTTGGTACCAAAATGTTGCTCATATTTATCTCATAACCCATGTAAAATTTCACGGCTCAGTTATGTTCTGTTTTGGAGATATATATGAAAATGTGTCCAATTATGGTAACCATAATTAATTGTACACAGTAGGCGGCTCTGAAGTACAAAATTGCCTATAAAATCAAAACGTTTTGACCGATTCAGCTGAAATTTGAAACTTAGATCTCTTTAGTGGTCTTCTTTCATATGACATTGAAAACTAAATTTTGAAGAATCGGATCAAGCTCCTTTAACGTATAGCGAATACTGTATGCTGTATCATACTTCTATGTGATCGCAGCCTAACATGCAAGAGAATATGAACCCATTATTTTGTGTTGTCTTTCTTCATAGAGTGTACATAAAATATCATGCAATAGAGATTATTTGTTTGAAATCAAATTGTGCCAAAAATGTACTTTTCTTCAATAGAACTAGTGAGGAGATAATTTGTATTGTGTTTCCAGTTCTGTAGTTATGATAGATTAACAAACATGCATTTGTGTAATGTAGATTCTTTGTTCCAAGGGGTAACTACATGATACAGTCGTTGGGTGTACTTCACAAAGGGGATTGTAAGTTCTATTTGTAAGTACATTATAGTAAGTCTAAAGATTGTGGCTATGAATGATCATAAGATCCACTTCACAAAAAGTTTATTAAAGTAATCAGGGGCTAAGAACAAAGATACAAACAATCGTAACAAATAATGACTATAAATAATGGTTGGAAAATTCCACAAAGAGTTATCAAATGGTCATAAGTTTCCAAAATGTTTGTAATTACTAAGATATATAGACCATATCGATAATTCACCTACTCATGCCGTTGATGGGGTAAATCCACAGAATTGGACGCGGAACGGAACTCAGAGCGAGAGCAAGTAGTGTGTTTATCATACTTTGCCTCGTTCTGAGTTCCGATTCCCCATCCGGTTCTGTGGATTTACCCCATCAACGGCGGGAGTAGGTCAATTATCGATATGGTCTATTGACTAGCAATCGTGCTCTTTAAGAGGAGCTCTCACAATATTTATGCAGTGCATATGGGTAGCCACTTTCATCTACTATACTATTTAGTTCATGTCGCGAAATAAACCATAATCATAATGAATTCCAAATTTACGATCATATTTACAATGCTTACGATGACCAAAAGTCTATAGACTTAGAAAGATATTTATGAATGTATTTAATCGTAAACAAAGAATCTAGTACTTACGAACGGCTTGCCTTACATATGAACATTCTTAACTCTTTGTGAAATACACTCCTGAAACAAAAGGCGATTCCATATAATCCGTCGTTTTAAACACCTACAAGAGTCATTTGGATGAATTGTACTTGAGTTTGGTTACGGTACTATAAATGAATGATTGAAAGTCTAGAGTCTCTCTTTTAAATTTTTGCTATGTTCCTGCTTGTTTAGGCGCTGGAGCACAATTAGGCTACAACTTTGTGCTGCCGACCGCAACCTAGCCACTGCCTTTATTTTCTAAGATGGTGACCGTAGGCTTGATTATGCACCTCTAAATAATTTCAAAACATGTAATGAATATTACACAATAATATTGAGGTGATCAATCAAGCCTACGGTTGCCATTTTTGAAAAATAAGGCTGTGGCCAGGTTTGTGGTCGGCCGCACAAAGTTGTGGCCTAATCGTGCTTCAACGCCTTATCTGCTCCTATTAACGCTCTCAGTACTATGTATTTGAAAAATCAACAAAAACTTATGACAAGATAAAAACATTACTGAATTTATTTGAACGATGAGATGTGAGGTGTATCCCTGGTAGATAACAGGCAAAATTGTATTGGGGTGATTGAAATGTTCTAAGCTCACAGGTAGATATGAGCAGAAGTTTGTGTGGCCGACCGCAACCTAGCCACCTACCCAACGCCCTCACTGCTCGGTTTCGTCTCGCTGCATGCCCACGGTTAAAGTAAGTGCACACATTTTGGGATCAGATGTAAGAAAAAAATGACATTGAATTCTATCAACCCTCGTGAATCTTTTTAATCAGGAATATATTATAGACTAAATGTCAAATTGTATACATATTCTTCTTGTTGCAGAACAAAATTTAAATGTCTGCCTGCAAGGAAGGTCATATCTGTAATGGATGCCTTATGTTATATATTTTTAACACCTAGTCACTCTAGTAGAATGTTAAAATCCCTAAAATATTCCCTCCCATATGTCAGTGGCATTTGAAATGGTTCTTCACTGTCACCTGAAGAGCAATTTCAAGAGCCAATGACCCAATACTGGAGATTATACAATGTTCAGTCAAAATTAATGACAAATGGCAGCTATTGCAGATATGACTTTCTTGCTCTCACATAATGAAATATCCTGGGCAAATATTTAAATGTATTTGTCTGCAAGGAATATCATAATTGAATAACGCATACTTTGATGTAATTATATGTAAATAGTATCTAATACTTAACTTATTAATGTGTACATTTGATGTATATAGAATGTTTTATTCAATTCATGTACTAGCTATGCAACTGATCTCATAGAGATACTGCCATTTTGAATATTAATGAGGTTATTTAACCCTGAATTGTTCTATGCTGATGATAACTGAAACTTTTTCATCCAAAGTATATTAATCAAAAGTTTCAATCAATTAACATTTGCTTATTTTTCATGAGAATGGAATTTATTTAAAAAAATGGAACACATTACGTTGACTCAATGCAAGCATGTCGTAAATGACATTTTGGGCGAAATTGAGTTTTCTATATAAGTCAAAAATACAAAAACACACAATTGGAGCTCTCAACTCAAAATAAAGCTGTTTTAGAACAGAAATTGGATGTCAAAAAAATAAGAAATGCAAAGGAAATTTGAACATTAAATGGCTTCTGCAAAAACAGAGTGCACCCTTGTTTGTTTATAAATTACAGCCATTGATATTTTATATTACTATTAAATAAAAACGAAATTTAAGAGTTTGGTATGAGAGATTACAGTGGTCAAGTGGTTCAAGGTATGTCCATCATTAATTCAAGTACCCTGTTGTTATGATCAATTCAAATGCTCAGGGACTTTAACTCAAATTAGTTGAGTATCTACATGGGGGTTTCTGGGCACCCCCCCCAGGACTCTACCAAACCAACTTTTTTAGCTTCGTTTGATGGTCCTAAAACACATTTGAGATGTTAACAAAATAAATTTCCCGATGCACTCGCGATATTCAAGATGGCGTCCAAAATGGCCGCCAAATGCTATATTTTCATTATTTTAGTTTTAAAACAACTCATAAACCACTTTATGTCAATTTTTTTTACAGG
>JXSR01S073629.1:27019-42622 GCA_000969725.1 Ophiothrix spiculata
GAGTCCCCGCAAAGGCAGTGGAAACTATTTATCTTTTCATGATTGAAAAATAGTTAGGATTCACATTTTCCTGAGCATGTGGATTCCTCGTACCCGTAAAGTCCATATTTTTCTGATCATAAATCAAAAATTTCACCTCCAAAATTAAAGAATTTTGGAGATATGGCATAAAATGTAAAATTAATTGGTACACATATTTTCTACTTTTTATATCATAACAGTCTCATCCCAGAGTTGCATACTTTCTTTTGCTTCTGAAGAGCAAATAAAAAGCAACCTTAGGTTAAAACTCACTAAATGCATTTCAGAGGCTTATTAATAAGGTCAGTTAGTTAAAAGTAAATTATACCCATGTTGAAATAGGAGCCTGCACCTCTAACTTAAAAGAAAATATGTTTGTAAAACTTGTTTTAAATACTAACATGGCTGTGATTGAGGTTTTTAAAAAAATCTTGGAAGAATGCAATAGAGAAAAGCGAGCAACACGAGTGGTGTGTCTTCATGGCCGGGGTCCAAGCCAGAGGGTTTCTACACATTAAATATTGCAGGAAACATCATTTCAGAGGCAGTTTCAGATTAAAATTCCTTTATCATGATTTTTCCAGTTTGTGTGATCAGTTTTTCTAGCTATTTACTCATGAAAAATCCTGGGATATATTACAATTACAAAAAGTCTGGAAATCAAGACAAATCTGGGCAAATCACACCCCTGTACTAAGTTAGGAAAAAGTTAGGAAATACTAAAACAGTTACAACTTACGATTGGTATGGTAACTGGAAATGTGTAATAATGAATCGTACAAGTGACAAGAAGATATTACATCAAAAGAAAAAAATGTTGGGTCACTAATCATACAAAAAACAAATTTGAAGTTCATGTCCTTGGGCAAAATGATACAAAGAAAAAAATGCAAGTTTAAAAAGTTACCTTGATAATCTTCATCATCATCGTCTCTCTCCTCATCCCCTTCCTCCTCCTCTTCTTCCGACTCTTCATCCATGTTTGGAGGAACATACTTTTTAGGTTTTATATCTTCTAGCTTGGTATTCATGATCTCGTTAATTTCATTGAAAAATGTCCACAATTTGGAAGGATCTTCCCCGGATTTTTCAGCTCGATCTGCAATATTCTTGTGCGCTTTCTTCAGACTGGCAAATTTCATTCTGATTTGATACGCATCCCGCTTGATTGTGTGTTTGGGATGCTTGCTCAGCAAATCCGCTACTTCTGTGTATACCTGTAAAAAAACACATATATGTGACCATTCATCCACTTGTCATTTACACTTTTTCAAACATATGCCCATGCTATAAGGCCAAAAAAAACAAATTGTTTGGTTGTCCTCCACCTTTTTTGAGCAAGTGTGGGCGGGCGGATTTTATTTTTCAAATGTAAGTAAAAGCCACACCAAATTATGGCCTCTATAAAGATGCAAATAAGTCTGCTGTACCGAAAAATCTCTTTATACAAGCTTAAAAACAGTATTAAAATGAAAACAACAACTTAAGAATTATTTTCAAAAAATAAAAATTCTCAAAGAAAAAAACTAACTTTTGTTGGAAAATCTGAAAATTAGGCACGGTATACTTTTGTACATTAAAAACTTTTTCCAGTTTTGAAAAATAGGGGCGGGTGGTGGAGGACAAACAAACAACTTTATTTTTTGGCCTAAGGATCAGAATGACACTTCATTAAACTTCACTCGTCTGTCGGAAGTCAAGTTAATGCCCGCCAAAAATTGCAAGCTGCCTCTCTTGGATTGTTTTATTATAAGCAGGATTATTCTGGTGTGGTTGTCCTGAGTTTTGGCTCCTTCATCCCTTCTCTTTATATTTTGTTGACACATTTGGTGCTTAGGCTTATTGAAAACATCCGATAACAAACAAGTTACAAAGTAACATTAGTCTCCAGACAATATATTCGTGGCCCATGGAAGAATGGTTAATATATTATGTAGATCAACTCAACCGATAAATATTTGGAAAGTTTCAAATAAATATCTGCTTCTGCTTTTGTTTTACAGATTGTTAAAACTTGGCTGTTATAGGTTTCTAAAATTTACAATTAAGCATTAAAAATCGATAAAACGTAACCATTGTGATGTCGAGAACTCAAATATTCATATTCTCTTTGACATTGTTGAAATCTACAGGCCAATTATTTTTATGCTATCTAAAAGGGCAATCTTTTTAAAGTCTTTCTTTGCTGAATTCAATCAGTGTAGCACCTGGGAGAAAGATAATAGGCCAATGCATGTTATGTACGTCATCTTGTTTCTTCAGTTTTCAAGCCAAAAAAATCAACTTTCAGAAACCTCTAACTGGCAAATTTTAAGTTTCTGTAAAATGAAAAATGAAAGTAGATATACTTTCCTAATATTCATCAACCCTAACTTTGATAATTTAACTTTTCTCGTTGTTAACCCCCCCCCCCACGAAAAGAGAAACATGAAAAACACATGTTTACACCAGGATTCCAACCAGGGACCTCCCGTTTCCCAAGCAAGTGATACCCGTAGCAAGCCACCGGGGTTTGGTCCCTGCATATGACCCCCGTCTCTGACATATCTGGACTTCACTTAGCACATTTTCGTGATTTTCTAAAATGAGATTTTGTTCTGTTAGGGTTATGTAATTTTTTAATTAACCGTAACTGATATTAAATTTAACCCTTTCCAGTCCGGCCATTTTCCCCGCCCCAGGCATTTTGTTTGAACTATACAATTTGCATGGGATAGTGTTTATGAAGGTCAGAGGCAGTGAGTTCAGTGTTAGTTCACTGTTAGTTAGGACGTATGGTATACGGCATACGCCTGAGCTGGCAGTAATTTATGACGTATACCATACGTCATACGACTGGAAAAGGTTAACTTTTCTGGTGTCAAGATTATCTCCTCAAAAAGGGAAGGGTGATGAAAAACACATGTTTTTACCAGGATTCGAACCAGGGACCTCCCATTTCCCAAGCGAGTGATACCCGTAAGCAAGCCACTGCGGAGACGGTCCCTGCACATAACCCGCATATGGTCATATTTTTTATTGTGGGGTACATTTGTGTTACATGTGCCAAAATGAGGAAAACTGTATCATTTTCCAGTTATGACTTAATAACTCAAAAAGTTTACACTGGAACCATATAAAAGTATATATATTCTTAAAAGGATATAGTGTAACGAATGCAAAAATAGTAGTCAAGGTCAACATATACAGGGTGGCCCATATGTTATACAGGGTATAACATGCAAAAATAGGTCGAAAATCTAAATCTCGTTATGAGCCCCACCAGTGAATATGGAATGGTAACTTCATATTCCAACCAGTGTTTAGTGTACTTATGTAAATTACCCATCCAGTCATATAACATTATTTAATTAGTTATGTTTCATATGTACATACAGGGTGGCTCAAAATACATGTCATATTTAGTGAGATTTTAATTGGTACGCTAATCAAAATGATATATGCTGGGTTTTTAAGGTGGATTATGACTAGTTTTAACATTTGCAAAGCTAAAATTATTGACAGACACATAATCCATTCACTTTCAATGATTTTGGATTCAGGGTGTCCAAAAAACAAACATTTTGCAATGTATACTGCAATAAACACGCTATTTTTCGTTTCATTTATCTTGTTGCGTATTTTACTAATTGTTATTTAGGTATTTTCTTTGAAATTGATGCATTTTCTTGCAAAAGATACTAAAACTAGGCAAAAAATGCCTAATTTTTGCAAAAAACATGTACCGTATCCATGCATACAGGGTGATTTTTTAGGTTCGTAAGGATAATAATTAATCCATAAAAACTTAATTAAGTGTTTTTTGTTTATTTAATTTGGGCCATGAGTGTCCAATAGGCTGTAAGTACCAGTGTGTGGAACTTAATGGTATAAAAAGAGCTAAAACAGTCTTTAAAATTAAAGTAATTTACAAAATTGTTATAAACCAAATTAAGCTATATTTATATAGGCCTACATGTACTCGACATTTGGCCTTGAATTTATCTCATTAATTAAATATTTTCAGTAATTACAAATTTTAAGACATCGTTATATCAGTAAGTAACACTATCAGTTGAGAAATAATGAAAAAAACTCTTTCAAGATGTAAATAACCCAATGCTAGTGACATCAAATATCAATTCTTTAGTCCTCCTCCTCCTCAACCTCCTCCTCCTCAACCTCTTCCACCCCTGACTAATTCGACTTAATGAGCCATTGTAATTAATTGAGATAGTTTGCATAATTCATTACTTTTTATTCTCAAAGATTATTAAATTACCTTTAAACCTAAAACCAGTCCCCTGTGATACAGGGTTAGAAAGTTATCAGCAGTTAAAGTCAAAAATGTCTTCGCAAATGTAACAAATCCACCTTTTTTGTATACCCACAATAAAAAATGTGACCATATAGCGCATTTTCATGATTTTTCTAAAGTGAGATTTTGTTCTGTTATGGTTAATTGAGTTGATCTACTTAACATATTAATAAATAGCTCATCTGCTTCTACCTTACTGAACATCCCTCACACTTTTTAAGAATCAATAAAGGGGGTTGCAATGCTCACTTTTTTGTATTTGGTTGATGGCCTAGCTATAGCTCTCATGATGTTGGGTTCTCTCCATAACCTCAGGAGTCGTCTGGTTTCTTTGTCGTCCCAATTTTGTGACCTGTTGCGAGGCGTACTTTGTTTACCTATGAGAAAATACAATTTACAGAAAATGTCATAATTGATAATAAATTTATGTTCTAATTACATTAATAGATCATCCCTACAGATGATTTTTACAAAAGTAGAGACATAACTTTTCTGGGATGCAGGAAATGGAAAAACTTTTAAATTTTGAAGAACTAGCGAGGAAATTATATTCTTCAGAAAGTTGTTAAAATATATGTGATTTCTAAATATTTCTCAAAAAATTGTAGAAGTCTCATCAAATGCAGTTTCAATTATCTAACTTTATTTATGCCAAAACTGCATAAATTCAGTAAATCATACTGACGTCTTAAAAACCTCATCTTTTATGCACATTAAAAGAAAGTTAAAATTTTATATAAGCAGTCGATCCATTACATTTAAAAAAAACCAACTGACCCTACACTTGCGATTTGGAAAACTAAAATCTTGTAAAATCAGCCGTTTTTTGGTCAAAATAGTTAAGTATGGCTAATTTTTGTTAGAAAATATCTTTGTAAAAATCTTTTCATTTGAAATCAGCAGATTTTTGATCTCAAATCTCAAAATTTTATCCACCAGTTGGGCATGTAACTTTCTATTTTTACCCACCCGACATGAACATTTGGCTGTTGGGAGGATGATAAAATTTGTATTTTGTTAATTTAACAAGAAATGAAAGGGCAGACAAATTAAACTTTGCATAAAACATACAGATTTAACTATTAAAATAATGAATCAAGCATACTAATAATTTGAAATCTTACCCTTTTCTTTCTTTTTCCCCTTTCCTCGTTCAGTTTCTTCTTCTTCATCGCTAGCATTTTCAAATGATGATTCTGGCTGTGTAAACTCTCTCTTTATATTAAAGTTACCATTCTTAAAGAAAATCTCCACAGTATCTGACTCAGACTCCTGCGAGGTAGAAGCCATTGATGTTTTGCATTCTGAGGAAGGCCTTGTGGAAGAGATTGCTGATGATTTTGGTTTGCTGAAAATTTCCTTCATGTCATCAAAAAACTGCCATTTCTTAGAAGACGGATAATAAAGCAATTTTTTGTAGACTTTTTCCATCAAAATCATCTTTCTTTTCACTTCATAAGCGTCTCTGTATTGCGGTCTGAGTTGATAAGCGATGGAGTCATAGAATGATATATCTCTGGACGGATGCTGGCGGCAGTTTTCGGGAAGTTTCCAGACGGCGATTAGTGCTTTTGTGTCGTCATCTGACCAGGTTGTGGTAGTGGAGGGGGTTTCTGAAATTAAAAAAAAAAAAAAAAAAAAAAAAAAAAAAAAGGAGTCGGAATGTAATATCTCTGGATGGATGCTGATTGCTGTTTTCAGGAAGTTTTCAAGACAGCGATCAATGCTTTTGTGTCCTCATCTGACCAAGTGGTAGTGGATGGGGTTTCTGAAATGGCCGAGGATATTGACACGTTGATCATGTCATTAGTCTCGCCCAAAATGGCTATAGACAAGATGATCGTGACAATAACCTCGTCCAAAATGGCTATAGACACAATGATTGTGTCAATAACCTCGCCCAAAATGGTTATAGACACGATGATCCTGTCAATAACCTCGTCCAAAATGGCTATAGACAGGATGATCGTGTCAATAACCTCGCCCAAAATGGCTATAGACACGATGAACAAGTGTGAGAAAGTGAATGCTTATGGAGCCGATGCTGACTGATGCTCAAGATGGCAAAAAAATAGTGGAAGGAGGAAGGCGACTTACATTGGTAATATTACAGCTTTGTTCCCCATTATTTTCTTCCTCTTGTTTGTTTTACTCCTCTCTTTTGGGTTGCCACAGACCAAAAAGGTAACATCAAGTTGACATTTTGAATAACATCAGAAACTCTGCCAGTTGTAATATTACCAATCAATGCAAGTCACCTTCCTCCTTCCACTATTTTTGTGTGCCATTCCCTTGAGCATCAGTGAGCATTGGCTCCATAGCCTTTCACTTTTTCACACCCGATCATCGTGTCTATAGCCATTTTGGGTGAGGTTATTGACATGATCATCGTGTCTATAGCCACTTCCTTCCGAAATTATCAAAAAAAAAAAAAGGAGTCAGAATGTAATATCTCTGGTTGGATGCTGGTGGATTTTGTAAGAATGTGTCCACATGGCTATCAATTTTTTTGTGTTGTCATCAACACAGGTGATTATGGTAGATTAGGTTTCTAAAATAGAAGAAAAGAAGTCAGAATGTTATATCTCTGGTTGAATGCTGGTGGATTTTGTCAGGCTGTTCCCATACATCGGATCAGCGCTTTTTTTTTCTTTTATCAATCTGATAACGAGCATAGAATACGTTTCTAAAATTAAAATAGTATTGAAAAATATAAAATACATTTTGTACCACCACCAAAAAAACCCAAACAATTAGGAACAATGGGGTTGATTAAGCTTAAAACTCACTTCAATAAAATCTTACTTTGCTTGGCTGGTGCTACTGATTTGTTTGTTGGCGTGTCTCCATCGGCATATCCACGGAATCGGTACTCCGGTCTGGAAAGAATCTCATGCATATCGTCGTAATGACTCCACTTTTTATCGGCACTTTGGTTTTTCTCAAATCTCATGTAGGCATTTCTCAGTTCCTTAGTCTTGTGTTTCATTTGCATCTCGGTGTATTCGGTTTCCAGGATGGAGTTGAGACGATCTGCCATCTCTGCATACACAAGTTTATTTTTGGTGGAAATCTTGGCAATTTCAAGAGATATGTGCGGTTCTTTCCAAAGTGATATGAGAATTTTAACAACTTCTTCTGGCCAAACGCATCTTTCTCGTCCTGTTGAGAAAATAACAAAGAAATTTCCACATTCAAGGATTTGAGGATTCAAGAAATTAGAAAAGGAGAAAACAATACAGTTTAAAAGTAATTTCTTAAAGCAATACAATCAGGGATGCCAGTGGTAAGCAACAATTTTGCAGGAAAATGAATACAAGATGGTTCGCGAACCAGTAGTCTCGCCTGCGTATCAACCACCTACTTAATCATCATTCAGTTGTGGGGTGGAGTAGGATAGGGTAGGAGTGACGTTGGGTCAAGTACTTTCTATGGTATACGTTTAATCCATGTGGGGTCAGGGGTTAATGAGTTATGAGCTTGACCTCAAAATGACCTCGGATGACCTCAGGTCAACTTTTTGAATTTTTTTTGGAAATTTGACCTCAGATGACCTTTTGACCTTGACTGACCTTGACCTTGGGTCAAGTACTTTCTATGGTATACGTTTAATCCATGTGGGGTCAGGTGTTCATGAGCTATGACCTTGACCTCAACATGACCTCGGATGACCTCATGTCAACTTTTTGAACAATTTTAAAAATTTGACCTCAAATGACCTTTTGACCTTGTATGACCTTCACCGCACCCCCCAAAATGGCGCACCGCGTGTGCTAATCCCGAACCCCTTCATGTCACCAAGTTTCATTACCATAGCCCTAACGGTTTAGGAGATATACTTAAAATTAAAAATTACGCATAAATTATGCAAATTAGGTACTTTATATGCATAGTTTGCGTTCAAATTGTATGCAGCGCCAGTTTAGCTTCAACCCTTCCCATTCACCAAATATCATCTACATAGGGCATACGGTTTCCGAGATTTGCTCCGGACAAGAAATGCGGACGGCGAACGGTGGACAGTTTTAAGGAATGGTATGTCTCTTACTGAAAATTTTTCAGGCGAGACAAAAAACTGACTCTCGCATAATCAATCCTGTTGGGGTAAATTGCAGGAAATGACTTGAAAATCATTCAAAAAGCAGGAATTCCTGCAATTGCAGGAAAACTGGCATCCCTGTACAATAAAGTGTTAATATGAAGCACCACCTGTCACCCATGACTTTTGTTTTTTTTAGTATTTTTCAACCCACAAAAAGTATTTTTCATGTGAAAAGCGTATTTTACAAATTTTTTTAGACATACTAAATCATCGCATGCAGAGGTTTTAGCATTATTTTTGTCAGTATCTTTTACGTAATATCGTTTTTGAAAAAAGCGTATTTTCATCTGAAAAAGCATACTGGCATATTCTGAATCATTTGGTGTAAAAAATACACCAAAATCGAACCAGTTGAAATGTCTGACATACTAATTGATTCACTCAAAACCAGCTCAAAATTCATTAGCATTTCACTCGATGAACTTTGATACCAGTGATCGATGATGGTGTCTGGTCCGAGGAAAGAAGTGCAACTCGATTGCAACATTTCTTTGTCAGTGAAATCTATTTTTGATCTAAATACTGGGGTTAACAAGTGAATCAGAACCATTTTATACTCTATAAATCTTGAAGTATGCAACAAGGCACCGATTAACGCACATAAACCAATATGACCATACACTGAAATAAATTAGTCAGTACTTTTCGAATCATAACACCCATGGCTTTTGATTTTTTTAGTATTTTTCAACCCACAAAACGTATTTTTCATGTGAAAAGCGTATTTTACAAAATTTTTTTAGACATACTATCTATAAAATCATCGCATGCATGGGTTTTAGCAATATTTTTGTCAGTATCTTTTACGTAATATCGTTTTTGAAAAAAATGTATTTTCATCTGAAAAAGCATTCTGGCAAATTCTGAATCATTTGGTGTAAAAAATACACCAAAATCGAACCAGTTGACATGTCAGATATATTAATTGATTCACTCAAAACCGGCTTTAAAATGCATAAGCATTTCACTCGATGAACTTTGATACCAGTGATCGATGATGGTGTCTGGTCCGAGGAAAGAAGTGCAACTCGATTTACAAATTTCTTTGTCAGTGAACTGAAATCTATTTTTTTTTCTATTTAAATACTGGGGTTAACAAGTGAATCAGCACAATTTTAGACATAAATATTTAAATGGTATGCTATAATGCACTCTATAGGTGAAAGCGGACCTACGTCATACGCAGCACAATGATCTAAAAATAACTCGCGTTGGACTTCGTGCGCGGTGAAAACAATCAATACTTTAAGCCATGCATCCCTTCATTTTCTTTCTTTTTTAGCCAGACAAAAATCTGTGAAATGATCAGCTGTTTGTCATTTTGTTATGACTTGAATACCACACATCTCATATGATTTTGGAATCGAAATATTTTGACAATTTGCTAAAATCAATCAAAGTTTCCGCGAGCCGGCATTTTCTCCATTGAGTTGAATGGGAAGTCGGCAAATGTTTTCAATGCGCTATTTGGACAAACGTCCCGGATGTAAACAAACCGCCCGGATGTCCGCTCCTGCCTATACCAAGTCCACACTTACTTTTAGCAGGTTGAGTCTTGTCAACCTCACTTTGTATAGAATCATCCTCATCCCCGTCTTGTCCTTCCGGCTCATCATCATCATCTGGCTCCCGGGTCATAATGTCATGCATATCTTTATAGTGTTCCCATCTCGCAGCAAGATCATCAAAGGACGTTTCCCCTAGCTCTTCTGCTTCCTGCAGCAACAGCCTATACTGGCGCTTCATAGTCCGCACTTTTTCTTTCACCTGAAAATGGGATACATTAACATATCATATGAGTGCAAAACAGTCGCATCTGCAATGGATGCCATACGTTATATTTATTTAAGACCTTGTCACTAGAATGGAAAAAACCCTCAACATTTCTATTTTATACGTTAATGGCTCTTGAAATGGTTCTTATTTTAAGAACCACTGACCCAAGAACTGGACATTCCACAGTGTGCAATGGTAAAATACGTAAAATGGCAGGTGTTGCAGGTATCGCTAACCCCGTTTTGATCACTAAACTCTTAAATTGTTAAAAATGCCCGCTATTTAGCAATCATTTTTGGAGTAAGCAACCAAAACGGGGTTAGCGATCATCACTAAATGTTAGTGAAATCGGCCCCAGGATCCATTTCCGCAATTTGACCCCAATTTTGATTGGGAAATCGAGAATTTATCAATAAAAGAATACATTTTTGATTATCTTCTGATGAATATGCACTGTTTTTCAAAAATGCCCATGCTTCCAATTATTTGTCTTCAAAAATTTTGACTCATATTAGATACAAGGCCTAGTATATATGGCAAGACCCGGGCACTGTAGTAGGGAAAAATATCGTCGCCTGGGTCTCGATTTTTCTGCCTTACCAGACGCAAAATGTCTGGAACCATTGGGTAAAAATTACTCGATACCCACTTAAAAAAAGCTTGGTTGTGGAGATTGGATGCTCCTAGCTACTTACACCCTTGGCAGTGCGATGCATGTGCTGTGTGTCAAGATCCTGTTTGTTGAGTCTAGTAGCAATCACTTGCCACACGCTTTTCTTGGCTGTCTTAGGCTCTGCTACGAGTCTCCAAATCTTAGGCTCTTTCCATATAGCTAGTAGTGCTTTAGTCTCTTCCTCGCTCCAGTTCACAGCCCGGGTGCGTTGCCATGGCATCCTGTCTTTGCGGCTTGAGCTTTGCGATGGCGTTTTGTCATCATAACCTGAATATTTGTGAAGTTTGTATGTATGAAATGGAGTTAAATCGCCAGTTAACTGGTTTTAAGGACCTATTTAAATGATATTGCTACATGTGGAGATAATGTATGTTAAACTGGAAGCAAAATCAAGTCATTCTTACTTCAAGGCACAAGAGATATATCATGGGCAGATCACTTTATCATACTTGCCTCGTTGACCCATGCACATTGGGGAACTGTTTAGGGTGGACTATCCAAACCCAAATGATGATAGGTCTGCGCCTTTGGTCACTAGCTGCAAATGGCCTAGTTTAAGCGAAATGGTTCTGATGATTCCCTTGTCATGGCGTAATAATAATGAACAGCGCTTTGTAACCATTGGTAAAGGCGCAATATAAATGCCAAAATTATTATTTTATTATTATAGCCGTGAGGAATGACTGAAATGAATGTAGTGCCATCATAGTATAATTGTTTTTGTAGCAATCTATAAAATGACTTTTATTTTCAGCAGTATTTCAAAACTAAGATAAAAACGAAAATTTTAGAAAACCGACTCTGGACAATTTTTCTAAATTCTAAGAAGCAAAATAGTTAAACATTCGACTTGAAAACAAAAAGTAGTTTGGCTTTTCAACAAATGTGACATATTTTGGTCAAAAAATAACATTATGCCATAATCAGTATCAAAATCTACTTCTAGAAATGTTATTATATTATATGGATATAATTTTAGTTTATGAGTTAAAGAGCAAAAACTATTCAAAATATAATGGGTTGAGAACAACCTTTATTAAAGGAGTTTGGTCTGTTTTTTCAAAATTAAGTTTTCAATGTCATATGAAAGATTGTCACTCAAAAGGTCTAAGTTTCAAATTTCAGCTGAATTTCAGAGCTGCCTATACATTACTGTGTAAAATTATTTATGGTTACCATAATTAGATACATTTTCACATATATCTTCAAAATGGAACATAACTCAGCAGTAAAATTTTACATGGGTTATGAGTAAAATATGAGCAACATTTTGGTATGGCAACATTTTGGTACCAATATCTCAAAAATTTTGAAAAAATGTAAAGGCAATCGGACATGCTCCTTTATGTTGGTACGACCCATACTAGAATATGCCAGCGAAGTATGGGATCCATACACCCAAGTCCAGAAGCATCGTCTTGAAATGATCCAGAGGCGTGCTGCCCGTTTTTGCTGCGGAGACTTCAAGAAGTACAGCAGCGTAAATGATATGCTTGAGAAATTAGAATGGGAAACCCTTGAAGACAGACGCAAGAAAGACAGACTAACAATGATGTACAAAATCACAAATGGACATGTAGGAATTGATAGCACCAAGTACCTGAAACTTTCTGGCGACAGAAGAACCCGAGGAAGTCAACAATTTAAGTATCAGAGACAGCACACCAGACTAGACATTTTCAAGAACTCATTTTTCAACCGCACAGTTCCACAGTGGAATGAACTGCCAGAAGACATCACATCAGCACCCTCACTAGAAGCCTTCAAACAATGCCTGCGCAACTAAATTTAAAGCGTCTTGCCTGCACTTGCTCAACTTTATATATGTATGTTATAGAAATATTCTACCCTGCCGACAGAACCAGATACAGATACAGATACAGATTTAAAAGAATGTTTACAAAAGCAATACAGATAAAATAATAATTTATGACTGGGTCTTACCTCTCTTTTTAGGAGTGCTTGTTTTTGATGAATCAAGTGACTTAAAAAATTCAGAAGCAAACACCTTATTACCGGTCTCAAAAAACACATCCACCGTGTCTGTTGAATTCGGAGATGATGGTAGCTGATGCATGATGTCTTGCATGTCCTTATAATATGGCCATAGCGATGAGGAAGCAGTTGGGTTTCCCTGGTGATATGAATATTCAAAAAGCTTTAATTAGAAAATTTTACTAAACATTGATAGTGTATAGGCTGGACAAGGGAATCATCAGATATCCTGGACTATACTCTATAAATCTTGATGCAACAAGCAGCCGATTTACAAACATAAACCATGTGACCATACGTTGAGATAAATTAGTCGGTACTTTTAGAATCATAACAACGTACTCAGAATATTCAAAGAACTTATATTCAAGATTTGTCCATGTAGTAGCAACAAAATTATCTAAAAATAATACCCAAATCATGAAAGATTCATGTACCAAATGTACTAATATGCAGTGATTTGGTCTTAATCAATCCTAATCAATCATTGCTGTTCTCTTACACAATACAAAAACAACACTTCACAATGTTGTAGAATACATGTAGCTATGTTATGGATCTTGCAACATGGTCTGACTGCTTGTTGCATACTTCAAGGTGTATAGTACCATTTTATACTGACATGTGGGGATCACATTAAAGGAGTTCCTCATCATCTTGATTCCTATATTTGACTTTTTTCACACATGACAATTTTTTTGTATTATTGGGACAACGAGTTGCGCAAGTAACTTATATTCGTATGATTTCGCTCAAATGTGTCAAAATTTATATATTATCAATTGCATTTTGCAACAAATGTTTGGATTAAAGAATATTTTGGTTCAGATAAGGCAAAAACAAAAAACAAGTTTGTTTCCCGTGCGCCGCGCGCATTTCGTTTTGCGTCATATATTTGCGCATTTCATTTTTTTATTTGATATTTTAGACAACGAAAATCAAAATAGCCAATTTGATAAAAAGAACGGGGAAAATTGCAAAATTTTTACTAAAGAAGTGTTTCAAAACTTGAAACCGGACAGGTTTCTTACTGAAAAAATCATCACCCATGCGGATTTTCAATCAAAATATGCCTTAGCACCTCTTGAACAATACAAAAAAAAAGAAAACAAAATAAAATAAAAACCCGCATTTCGCATTTAGGTTTTTTGACCACCGACAGGAAACAAACTTTTTTTTTTTTGCCTAAGATCATTATATTATTCTTGATATCATGCAACCATTGAATTTATTCCATGTTCAAGTTCAATAAAACTGTATGCATAGTTTTGCGACGTTTGTGACCACCCCAAAGAAAGGCCCACCTCCATGTGATCACCAAAATGGACCCAATACACCAAATTTGCACTAAACCTGTCGATGCCATTACACAGACAATACACCAAGGTATCTGGTCTTAATTAATGTATAGGCCAAACCACACTCAGCATCTTAAGGGTACTTTTGACTAAGATTTCCTCAAGGCAGATGTTGTCTTGTACCTTCTTTTCAATGTGTTCATCTTCTGCTTGACATAAATGAATCCCTAGGAATGCAATTAGTTCCTTTTACATTACATTACATTACATTACATAACATTACATTACAGATTACAGGCATTTATGGCGCCATTCACCAAAAAAGATACCATGGTGCTTACAAAATTATACACAAAATGTCGATCAACAAGAGAAAACAGACGAGTCTTTAGTTTAGACTTAAACTGTGATATAGTCATGGCAGATTTTATGTCCACAGGTAAGGAATTCCATGCCATAGTGGCTGCAATGTGAAATCTGTTATCACCACTGCTTCTGTTACTGAGTCTTGGAATAGCGAGGCGATTACTGTCAGAGGATGAGCGCTAAGTACGAGCCAGTTAATGAATGATGAAATAGTCCGAGATATAAGTTGGAGTCTGGTTATGCAAAGATTTATAAACATACAGAAGAATTTTAAACAATACACGTTGAATCTGGAGCCAGTGCAAGGTCTCCAGGAGAGTGACAGCAACTGTTCTGCGAACAGCAAAGACCAGTCGAGCAGAACATTATTCTGGAGGCGTTATATATTTATTCCATGGAATATTATACCTATTCCCCAGAATAAGTTGGGAAATAAGTACGTCAACCTACCTGCATGACGGCTGCTATTGTCTTGTACCTTCTCTTCAATGTGTTCATCTTCAGCTTGACTTGAAATGAATCCCCAGGAATACAATCAGTTCCTTTTATATTTATTCCATGGAATATTATACCTATTCTCTGGAATAAGCACCACCAACCTACCTGCATATCGGCAGCTATTGTCTTGTACCGCCTCTTCAAGGTGTTCATCTTCAGCTCGACTTGAAATGAATCTTAAGGAATGCAATCAGTTACTGGTATATTTATTCCATGGAATAAAAACACCAACCTACCAACATATCTACAATGTGTTCATCGTCAGCTAGACTTGAAATGAATCCCTAGGAATGCAATTAGTTCCTTTTATATTTATTCCATGGAATATTATACCTATTCCCCAGAATAAGTTGGGAAATAAGTACACCATCATACCTGCATGTCGGCAGCTATTGTCTTGTACCTTTTCTTCAATGTGTTCATCTTCAGTTTGACTTGAAAGGAGTCTCTACGAATGCATTCAGTTCCTTTTATATTTATTACATGGAATATTATACTTATTCTCTGGAATAAGTTCCACAACGTACCTGAATGTTGGCAGCTATTGTCTTGTACCTCCTCTTCAATGTGTTCATCA
>JXSR01S073629.1:62028-73794 GCA_000969725.1 Ophiothrix spiculata
TGGAAAATGAGTTTCTTTACTAAAACCGGCATAACTTTTTTAGGAATTAGTGATTTCTTTCATTCATTTTATAAAATAAGCAGAAGTGTCTCCACATTTAACAAGCCCTTAACAATGGTTTTAAACATCAGTAGTTCTTTTGTTACAGAGTCATGAATCTCGGTCTACTTCATTTTGACTCATACTGTATAGAATTTATTGAATCTTATCAAAGTAAGCTATGATGCCCTGCACAGAATGTCTCTAAAGTCGCTCAGCTTGTGCCAAATAATAAAAAATCTGTGTGTAGCAAATAAGGATTTTTTTCTGTCAAAGTTTTTTTGAGTTAATTTTAATTTCCAATAGAGTTTGCGGACAGAAACATGCCAATGTGACAAATTTGATAAAATCTTTGAATAAATACTATTAACTAAAAAACATCAATATTTTTTCTAGGATTTGGTTTGCAAATGTAACTGATTTTTCTTTCTTTGAGATGAAAAACTGGTCGAAGATTATCAGAAACTTTGAAATGGCATTTCTTTTTTTTTTTCTTTTTTTATTGTTAACGAACTGGAGACTTGTAACATTGAGAGTGCTTTCTGAATTTTGATGTGTTAATTTCTAGAAACACTGAATGGCCAGATATCTCAAAATTTTCATTCATATTTCCCCTGCTTCAAACAAGACAGATTTAAGATTTCATATCTATATCAATATTCACTCACTTGTACGTAGACTTTAAATCCTTGATCTTAAACCTGATCTGATCCACCGTTCTCATATTCTTGTCCATAACTTTGTTAAATTTCATCGTCATCACGTGCCATACGCGTTTCATTCTGGTGGAAACCTGTGCCACCCTGTACGCAATGTTTGGTTCCTTCCAGATTTTGAGTAGTAGTTCTATTTCTTTGGTATTCCAATTCTTAGAGCGCATACGGTTTGATCTATTGCCGGATGCTACAAGATACAGATAATATAATGATAAAAAGACTTTTTAGGTGCTTCTTGGAAACACAAGATCTCTCAGGTTTTACTTTTTGAGATGTTAGTACCAAAATATGGCTCATATTTTTCTCAAAACCTACATGAAATTTCACAGCTGACCTATGTTCCTTTTGGGAGATATGTATGAAAATGTGCCTAATTATGGTAACCATAATTAATTTTACACAGTAAAATGCACCAAAATCAAAACAGTTTAACCGACCTAGCTGAAATTTGAAATGTAATACTTCTTTCAGGGTCATCTTTCATTCAGAGGATGATTTAAATTACTACTGCTGTGTATTTGTATGGGAAAGATGTTAAATGTCACAATTAATCAAACTGTATTATTGATATGAAAACTTTAAGTGACCACAAATTGTTTACACATTCAAAGAGCTTAAAGTGTGACCTTTTTTTTAACACTTTTTTTTACTTCTCTGGTCACTTTCATAAAAAATGTACTGTGCCAGATTTAAAACATGCATTTCACTATATATGTTCAATGGGAAATGGTTCTAACTGTGGGTTGTTTTGAGATACTGATTTCAAACTTTGAATGGAATTATGGGAAGTACTCTAAAACACCCTCTGTTTTTCATTATGACATTGAAAAGTACATTTTAAAAACTTGGACTAAGCTCCTTTAAGACTATCTTCCAACTTGACATCTTATAGCCTTTGACAAAGGTATGTGACTATGGACCTCCATCAGCAAAATTAGGCTCCTGTATTGTATCCATGAACCAAGTTTGATACAAAATTGGATAGATTCAGCACATATTTATTGGTCGAGGTATGAGTTGCCAATTGAGCCCAATATCATATATTTTTTTTTTCTATAGCGAGTCCAATAAATATTGGATGTAAATCATCCAATTTTGTCATTATCGTGCGCACCGTCTGATATTGTGATTTACAAAAGTCTACAATGGTTTACAAAAGTCTTTCAAACACACTTCTTTCAAACTTGTGCAATATTTTCAACTAAGTCAGTAACAGCCATAGGTACACTACTCGTGCTGGGTCCCATAGTAACCTCATGCCGCCCTCTAGTAGAAATAAATCTGATGAGAGAAAATTCATCAACAGGGGGGTGGTATCTTTATATCTATATATAATTTATATTTTGATGTTTTTTATGTTTGACCCCTGGGCATCCATGAAAAACAGTGCTGGCACTGATGGGCTTCCCCAGGCAAAATAAGAAATCAATCAATCAATCAATAATATCATCATGTATCGGACAGCTCTAAGCATGAAAATCAATCGGACTTCCAACTTTTCAATTAAGGCTAAATTTAGTTCAAAAAAACCTTAGCACCTCCAACCTAAAATCACCCGCACATCCGAATCCTTACGTTTTTGCTCCACATCAGACCCTTCATCATAGATATCCGACTCAGTAGGCGATTCAGGAGCACGGCTCAGTATTTCATCCACATCGCCATAAAATGGCCAGTTGAGTTGATTATTTCCAGATTCTCGCTGCTTGTAATAAATACGCTTGAGAATCAGGATTTTTTGTTTGACCTGTTTGGCGTTGATATGTCTTCCCATCATACCCCATATGTCGTTGAGGCGGTCGGCAATAAACTGGTATACCTAGAAAAGGTAAAAAACAAGCGAGTTTTAGAGCGTTTCATGCATTTTGCATAAATCTCACAGAAAATTCTCATCAGCATAATAAAAGTTCCCAGAAAGTTTTTTTTTTTCTATACCTTACTTATGCATAATAGGGGTTATATGCTACTTTGGCATGGTACATATCTGGCATTTACAAGATTTACTCCATCAGCATTCACCACACCGAGTGGGGCACTACTTCAACATCACGAGCGACACGTCCCAAGGTATTAACATACACTCCCTAAGACATCCTGCACCTTTATACATATGGGTATGAAAAATAAGGCTAGAAAAAAATCTCAAAAACTGACAAACCTGTTTGTTTTTTGAGGCCACCTTCTCTGCTATGACAGGTTCCTTCCATATAGACAACAGCATCCGCACTTCTTTGTTCTTCCAGCTCAAAGGACGCTGATCTGTAAATGAGAACACGTCATAGAAAGTCGTATCTGCAATGGCTGCCTTAAGTTATTTTATTTTATACTTTTGTCACAAGAATGTGAAAAATCCCTCAAGAATTCCCTGTTTTTTGTCAGTGGTTCTTGAAATGGTTCTTCAGGTAAAGGTGTCACCTGAAGAACAATTTCAAGAACCACTGACCCAAGATTGGAGATTACACAGTGTGCAATCCAAATTTATGACAAATGGCAGCTATTGCAGGACGAACAAGACGAACAAAACAATCTTTGTAATTGAGATAAAAAATGGTCAACTAAAATGAGAGGAACCTTTGTGTATGCAGAATACTGCCAGACATAATCTTTGATGGGATCTAAAGTATACTTTTCCACCTCAAAATCTCACAACCTTCGTGGAATTGTTTATAGGTGCCATCATTCATTCCACATTTTTAAAACTTAAACTTTTCAATCAAAGATCTGCTTGTAACATGTGTTTAATACAAAATGAGAGTAGATACAGAATATTACGAGTATTAAGTAACTGGATATTAGTTACTAACTGTCCCTCTTCCTCTTGACTTTCAAAAATCTATATATGAAACATACTGTTTTGATTTACTTGGTCTATATGTAATGACTCACCCCGAAAGGGGGGACTTTGCCGATGATATCAATTTTGAGTTTATCATTTCATCTGTTATAGCATTTCTAACCTTTAAAATGACACCTTATTTGTGGAAATTGATCAAGGCGATCAAATTTTACAACACAAAATCTGCTGGAAATTCTTATTATTTTCTTTATATTTTGCTACCTATTTTCACCAGTATCTTGAAAAGTGTTCTGTCACAAAGTCCCCCTTTTCGAAGTGAGTCATCACATATGTGCAATTTACTTTTTCTTAATGGTGCAATTTGTCCTAATTGTCAAAAAGCCATGAAACATAAATACATTTTTTACTTGGCCTATATAAGTAATTAACTTTGTGGTCTAATACACACATTTCATTAAAAAAATTACCTGATGATGAAGAATATAACCTCTCAGCAGTGGCTGCCTTGCTGGCCTGGGTTGCTACCTCTATCACCGAGTCGGGGACTTTACGACTTAGAATCTCACCCACTTCCTTATGAAACAACATCTCTCTCGCAGGGTCAAAGCTGTCCTTTGGATTAGCTTGGACTTTTGCTGAAACCATATTGTAGAGCATCTTCAATGACTGAATCTTATCATTGACCTGAAACATAAAATAAATAATACTGTATATAAGTGGTATTATTCGCGCGGAAAAATTAATTTAGCGCGAAATGCACCGTGAAAATTACTGTGCATTAGTTACAAAGGAAATCCCATACTCGGCCAATGTTCACGTGCCCAAAATAAAAAAACGTGCTAAATTATCCAAAATTGGCTGTGCACAAAAAACTACTAAGCACCAAAATATTAGCGTTTACAGTATGAGTGTGATTTTACTTCCTTTTGCCATCCATCATGATTAAGCTTTGAAGGATGTAAGTGTGGAAAAAATTGGATTTTGAGCATAATAAATAAAAAATTGGAGGATTTTCATCCCATTTGGTCTCGCTATGAGTTTTAAAATATTGTGTACGACTGCGTCTCGCCCAATATTTTTACAACTAATATTCTGACCAATAAATATGGACTCAATCTACCCAATTTTATAACAATATATGTCAGTGTGTTTAAGTGTTGAACACAGTGAAGCCGTGTCTTCAAAAATCATGGTTTGAATAAAACATATGCACATATCTGATGCGGATGCGTATCAAATTTGTGACTACAAATGAGATTAAAAAAATATTTATTGTTTAGCCTGTCATCTATATTTGCGGGTGCACCCACTACCAAGGTTGTTTGATTTAAATCACATTGATTTTAATCACTGATTTAAATCGCGATTTTAATCACTTCAATTTAAAAAAAAAAATCCTTTTATACAATGATTTTCACTTGTCAAATCATTTCAAATTCTCAACAAGAATTCTAGAGAGAGTTTAAAAGAGTACTACACCCTCTTTAAGAAAGAATTCTCAAAAATTTTGACTTATCTTTTAATATCTGTAGACTGAATGCATTGAATACCTGTCCTAGTACTTGTGGGCGAAATATTCAACAAAGATTAATAATTTCAATTAAATTTGCAATTAAAAGGCATAAATTAAAAAGAAACGTTAGCATTGCTCCAAAACTCTTCAAAGATATGTTACAAGCTGCATACATAGAAATATAGGGTGTTCATATATGTTACAACAAAACTTTGGTGAGAACTGGGCAAAGATACATGTATGCATCTTAGTGCTAAGCCTGCATTATACATGTAGCAGAATTTTATCACTGGCAAAGTTTCAAGGCAAGCAACAATGTCCAAATTATACCATACAGCTATACTTTGATCAGCACTTAATAGGCGGGAATTATGAGGCTTTTCTTCATCTGCAAGTAAACAAATCCCACTTACACGTGCGCCGTAGATAGTGATGCGCGAATCACACAGTCAACGCGCGCTGCGTCTCCTGCAGTTGTGCTGTGTTTAGCTACGCACTGTATCAATTCACGATGTGAAGAGGCCCGCCTATTAGGTGTTGATCAAAGTATAGGGAAGGAAAGCATTATTCTGTGTGTAGAACAGCAATAGATATCACTGAAAGTCTTTTCTTTACATATATTGAATAATCGTATTTTATGTCTTGCATACAGTTTCCAATTGAGGAGGATTAAAATGCTCAAGCCACGAATGATCTCATGTAACTTATTCTCAGCTTGGAAATTTGGTAAAACCTGGCTTACTGCACATGAAACTTGTTGAAAATTTCCTGATAGAAAATGATTCATTCATGTCATTGTGTAATTTATCACTGTTTTGATTGATCTAACTCGGATATTTGGACTCAAGTGCATGCACCGTGTGCTGGGCTTTTAAGTTGTCCATCTCCATACTTTGATCTTTATTCTGTTTTTGAGTTATAAAAAGGCCTTTATGTAAATATATGAGGGGGGAGGGGGACATATGGAACTCTTGTAGAATAGAACTCAGGACTTCTGTCACACAAGAAAAAAAATCTAAAAAAAAAACTTTAAAAAAAAATATTGCATTTCACATTAGTTTTTCAAGAGTAGGAGAGCTTTGAGACAAACTATTATTTTAATTTAGCCTTAGTGGATTATTTTATCAAATATTGCAATGCAAAATGTTAAAATTACACATATTGAATGTCTTTGGTCTAAAAGCAGTCTAAATACAGTTTTTAAACCTGTTTAGTGTGACCATAATTGTTGAAATCTAAAAAAAATTAAAAAAATCACCAACCCTGCCCACTACTCAAGATGAAGGCAAAGCTATTATCTTTTATTCTCTAAATAACCAGAAGATTTATTGGAGTGCACTATGCCTTCCAAATTTGGTAATTCTACTTGGACTCAACACACAGTACAACTAATTGCTGACTGTCGTGGCGCAACCAATTATAGTTGTTGGATTTAATTCGTGAACGCGTGTTTATAGCAAGTACGCAGTGGTCCCTGACGCAAGCGTATATTTTCAAGGTTGTTTAGTTCGCGTGTACGCACAAGGCTCTAAGTACGCGTTCACGAATTAAATCCAACAACAATAGTCTATTCTTCTCCGCATCATTTCAGGCTCTGCATCAATCTCTACAGGTTCTAAACCTTGATCAACCCACATATAAACCAGTGCAAACAATATTAACTCCCTCAGATTCATATAGATTATATAAAGCTATATAGAACTGGAAACTTAAATTAGTCTCTTGCCAAGTCTCAACTAATGCCTTCCTACCTGTACAGAATTGAATAGTCTTCCACTAGTAGAGATGCTATTGAGTCTACCTGCGATATCTCGGTAGACATGGGTCTTGGACATATTGATAGGCAATGCTATAGCACTGGCAACGTTGGTCTCTTGCCAAATCTCAACTAGTGCCCCTGTTTCTTCATCTGTCCACTGATCTCCTTTACCTTCATCTGCAAATAAATTAATAAATTAAGCACCATATAGACAAGTTACATCTGTACAAATATAAGACATCAGATTCAGATTCATTTATTCACCATTGGTTACAAAGCAAAGAATATAGATACTCATGGTAGGACCCTGCAAAGAAATTGCATCAGGGTGTGAAAACCTTAAAATACACCATTGGAAAGTGACAAAATTTAGCTGAAAATGAAAGACAAAATCCTAAATTTTGCCCAAATAACTTTTCAAAAGAGAGAAATGTCACGTTCCTGAAACAGCCAATTAGGTAAAGGTGAACAATTTAAAAAAGAATCCTAGCTCGTATCACTGTCTCGCAGCTGACATGGTTTGGTCATTTGCGCAGTATGAACAACATCCACCTACCCAAACACATTCTTATGGAAACTGTCACTGGCACAAACAGACAGGGAAGACTAAGGAAGATGACATCATTGTTGGCACCACCTTCCACAAGGCATATTTGGAAGCGCAAGATAGGAATAGATGGTCTGAATTTGTTTGAGGAGCCAACGTCCTATGGGACATGGTGCATAGATAGATAGATAGATAGAACAATTTAACTGTACACCCTGTAAAGAAAGACAAAAGCACAACCCTACATACTCTCAATACAGGGTGGGGCATCTCGTTATATTGTTTGTGAGGACAACATTATAGAATCCAAAGGTACACCCATAGCTTTTAAAAATTGACTTGATACAAAGTTATTTTTTCAACGATTTTACATTTCAGTTTCAGGCCATTTTTGTTCAACAATTTAACATTTTTTTCCCTTTCAGTTTATTTTTGTCACTTTTCAATGTATTACCTGGACCCAGAAAAATTCCCCCCAAAACACCCCATCCTGCCCCTGACTCTCAAAGAGTCTAAACACTACCAGAGCAATAAATATTCCCCTACAATAAACACATACATTTAAATACTTGGATTCAAGTTTTGCAACATATTTTCAATATACCTTTTTTCTTTGAAGGATTTTCCTCAGCACCTTGTTCCATTGTTTCTTCTCCATGTTGGTCGTCAGCATCATTCATCTGCTTCTTGCTAACGATGTCATTATTCCTCGATTCAAGACCAGTTTCAATGTCATCATCGGAAGAGGGTGGAGAATATATACCTAGAGCAAATTAAGATATATAAATATCAAAATTATACCACCAACAACAACTCATCAAGCATACAGCAGACCTTAAAATAAAATGAAATTATTGTGCAACACTTGGGATCAAGAAACATCAATACTGTTGGTCTGTGAGTAGCTTATGGCTAAAGTGGGCTGGTGGTGTGTGGCAGCACTGGCACTAAGATTTATAGACCACAACTAAAGAGTAATTTATGCTCTTACCACCCAGTACATTAGCATTACAAATTACACAAACACACAGAATTTATCCAAATTGAGACATTTTTCAGTTAAATTGACAGGTTATAACCTAAGTGCTGATAGGTCTGCACCAATGCCCATGGCTGCAAATGGCTTAGGTGAAATGGTTCTGACGATTCCCTTGTACGGCGGTAATAATAATGGCCAGCACTATCATGGTACTAAGGTAAATAGCGTATTTAAATGCCGTGTATTATTATTATTCACCAAACATTCCCTTAAATTCCAGCTATATACCTGTGGGTGGAGCTGTTTTCTGTTTGACACCGGCATTATGAATATCACAAAGATCATCATAATAAGGCCAAGATGAGTTGTTGGTCCCAGGAGTTTCATCGCTAGGCTGCTTTTCTTTTAGGTCCTCACAAATCTTTAAGTATCTGTGTGGTTAAATAAGAAATACCAATAATTCATTCAGGCATTTGTTATATGTTGTTTCATAACATAAACTGTTAAAAGGGCAATTCATGATCCACTTTTCAACTTCAAGGTTACCTATATATCAATATTGATTTTTTAGCTGATAGGAAACATTGACTTGAATGTTACCATCCCCAAATCATTCTTTCAAATGTGCTTGCATTTTTGAGAAAAGTGAGATGTGTTATTTCTATGGGGATTTTTTTAATGCTGAAACGTATGGAGCTTGAAAGCGAATGATCAGAATCAAGTAAAAGTTTCAGCATACATTTATTGTGCTCTACTTTTTATTTAGCCAGAAAAGAGGTGAGGTTTCTTCAAATCAAAATCATGAAAAAACATGAAAAACAAGTGAAAAAATGTTTCAAAAATCTGACAATTAAGATGTTTGTAATAACCTCTAGAGCAAACATTTTTTGGCCAAGTCCTTCAACAACTGCAAGTCAAATCGAGTACTGTGAAGTGGGGTGGAGTGGGGAATTATTTTTTTTAGTCTGTTAGACTGTGAGCTAGTAGCACATACACTGGCCTGGGTTTGTTGATACACCTACCTTAGTCTAAGGCTCCTAATCTTGCCTTTCACCATATGAGGATTCCATATACACCTATCATGACGGTCTATATTTCCCCATACATCATTGAGTCTGTTAGCTAGTAGCACATACACTGGCTCGGGTTTGTTGATACACCTACCTTAGTCTAAGGCTCCTAATCTTGCCTTTCACCATATGAGGATTCCATATACACCTATCATGACAGTCAATATTTCCCCATACATCATTGAGTCTGTTAGCTAGTAGCACATACACTGGCTTGGGTTTGTTGATACACCTACCTTAGTCTAAGGCTCCTAATCTTGCCTTTCACCATATGAGGATTCCATATACACCTATCATGACAGTCAATATTTCCCCATACATCATTGAGTCTGTTAGCTAGTAGCACATACACTGGCTTGGGTTTGTTGATGGCTTCCAATATCTTGGGCTCCTTCCACATGGAGATCAACATTTTGACCTGCGGGTCTGTCCAGCTCTCCTCTATAATTGGTGGCATCTTGTGTTTTTTTGATCACCGGGCGGGTTGGTAACCGAGAGCACTTCTATGCGATGTATGGCAACCTCACAGGTACATGTAGTGTCTTGTAAAATACATCAAACTCAAACATTTTGCCTAATTACACTGCAATGTAAAAATGCAAAAGATATATTGCTGTTAAATATGCAACACTACATATATGAGATGATAGATCTCTAAAGTATACTCTATGAATCTTGAAGTATGCAACAAGTTATAGTTTCATAAGCAATCTCAATTTGTGATGTTGCTTCCCATGGAGCTTGCTACCGATAACGATGAACCTATGACACAAGCAGCCGATTAAAGCACATAAACCAATATTAGTAAATTAGTCAATATTTTTCAAATCATAAGTTACCACATACCCAATCTTGCTGAATATTCAAATGAACTTTTGTTCAATATTTGTCCATATACATGTAGTAGCAACAGAATTTAGCCAATAACACCAAAATTATGAAAGATTTATGTACAAAAATATTAATTATTATCATTACTAGTCTCTTGCACAACACAAAAACACCAGTTTACAATGTTGTAGGATACAAGGAATATGTAATGGATCTCGTACCAGATCTGATTACTTGTTGCATGTGCTTCTATTTATCTATCTATCTATTATTTTTGTAGGATCCAAATATGTGATATAATCCAATTGACAAAGTATCAATACAGTACAGTAAATCACATATCAGTATTTTATTTTTGTGTTTGTCTATGCACAGAAACATTATGCACAGCATTTTTTTTTCCATTTTCAACTTTCAAGTTTGGGCAATAAAATGTCAAATTTGTTTTGCCATGAACAAAACCAGCATCAGCTGTTTTGAGTATGCAATGCCAATATTTTCATTATTACTCGTGCACCCACCCCATATCAATGGGGGTTGCCTGTTATTTTGAGCCTTAAATACTTTGCCTTTTGTCTTTTAAAATATTAAAAAATAATGAAACCATCTCAAATAATGAATTATTTGGGAATTTTGGATATTTGGGGCGGGCGGAAACAGAAAACTAAAAATCAAGTGCGGCGGGCCTAATCATCTTCTTCATAGTTGATTATTGTTATAGGGTCCAAAAATTCCAGCAATAAAATTGTCTCTATTAAACGCCCACCCCAACAAATTTCAAAGAGAAGTGTAAAAAAACTTTCAATTTCGTAGCATTTTCGTGTATCATTAAGCTTTAACCAACAATCGCTAGTAACAGGAAACGGTACCAATGAGGTCCCGATCCCGGAATTGATGAAAAATTGTCAGTACTTCCGGGTTGTCGGGGGCCATATAACAGTAAGTTGCCGTAATTGTTAAGCTTACTTAGCGATTTTGTGCAAATTTTGATGTTGAAAATTGGTTTCTTATAATCGCCCACCCTTCAAGAAATGTCTCCGCCCATGTGCGTTTATTAGGAACAATACGGTATTTTGCTCAAAAATGAGCCTAAAAATGGGCTAATTTGGCCACTTTGTGAACAAATCTGGCCACTTTTTAACTTAAAACGTTCATATAACCCATTTCCAGTTGGAGTTTCTTAACCAAATTTTACACATGTGTTTGATAGAGTACAATTATTCTGATTAAAAAAAATAACATTCTGGCAAAAAAATTAACATTCGGGCAGATTATCATTATAAGGCGTAATTTTTTTTTTGTTGTGTTGCCCTCACCCGCCCGGTCGTAAATTTCGAATTTCTACGACCGGCATTTTTATTTTGTACACGCTTGTTGTAATTTTTTTGATATTTATGTGTTTTTCGCCTTGAAAATGCATTAAATACTTCGGCGACTCGACGGACATGTTTTTGTTTTGGAAGACTCTTCGCAGTATCGGACTGTGAAACTTGAAATCCTTGATAGAGAAACTAC
>JXSR01S073630.1:3940-16129 GCA_000969725.1 Ophiothrix spiculata
AGTTTATAAGAGCAAGAGTGCACTGCACAAATTAGTGCTAATTGCCTATTGAAGCAAACAACATCTATATTTACTACATACTATTTACTACATTGATTTTGACTTATTTAAAATCAGAGAATAAAATGTGCTTTTGGCATGTTATAAAAAACTGAAGTGAACCACATTAATGCAAGCTTTTTTATCACAAAAGTGTGATAATGCAAGGTGATTTTTAGTCCAAAGAATTACTTTAATCTAAAATATGAGTTGAATATGATAAAATGCTGATAATTCGAGCGTAATTTTACACTCCCATACATTTTGTATAATTAGGTTCCAATGTATCATTATTATTAATACATGGGATCCACACAGCATTATACTTTGATCAACACTAAATAGGTGGAAATTATGAGGCCTTTCTTCATCCATAAGTAAACATAATCCCACGTACACACGTGTGGTAGGTACTAAAACGAGAGTCGCACGTACAACTCGCGCGGCAGCTCCCGCAGTTGTGTTGTGTTAAGCCACACACGCGTTTACCTATATCAATTCAAGGTGTGAAGAGGCCCGCCTAGTATTTGGTGTTGATCAAAATATATGCAGGGTTGGAATTTCAGTGAGAATCCAATGACACTTCTCAAACTCAACGGAGGAGAATCAAAATCTTTCATTAACTCCATAAGGGAAAATAAAAATGGACACTTGTGTAATTCCATGAAACAAATTCCAATTCTACAAACAGGTAACCTTTAATCACTCATGATTTTTTTGAACTTGCTGAGATTATATTTGGAAGATATTGATAACCTACGCCTACTCCACATGATTTGGCCTAAAGCTGCATACCTTTTCTGTTATGTCCATTTGCTAAATTTAATTTGGGATCTTGAATATAATTTCATGTGTGTTTATTAGTATATGAATAGTACGTGTGTATTTTCTTCAAGACAAACTGAGTTCAAAAGCAATACGAACATGCTCTTAGTCACGATTCTACAATCAAAACTGTTTTTAACTCAAGTCTATTTATGAACCAAATCTTATATATTTAATGATTTACAATGTATATTTCAAAGCAGTATTTTCAATGCTACTATACCTGTATCACAAAATTTGCCTCTGTTATCTGGATTGTTCCTAAAATTGAACTTCTGTTGGTCAGCTATTGTCTCTATCAATAGTCCCAGTGAAAAAAGAACAATACCAACAATGTCTACAGCATTCAGGGAGTCTTTATGATTGATACTCGCATTGGTAAAGATAACTGGTAAGCTTACAGTAAACACCCATATTGCCTGTTGAAAAATGAAAGAACATGACATTAATCAATGGCTTAAAAGTTACTTAAGTGTAGAGGTTGAAGATCTCGCCTTGAGTAACATAAGTCTAATTGAGTTTCGAAGAGGCCATGTATTAATATGGTTGACAAGATCTTTGGCTCCTAACAAGATGTAACATGTTGGGTAACATGTACATCTGTGATGATGAAATAGATGAGAAGACAAATATTGGCAAATTTTGTAAAATTAATGCTTCCTAATTAATCACCAATTATCTGCTTAACAAAATGGTAATGTTGCATTTAAAAAAAAATTACAATTCCGAAGGACGAAGGAAAAATCTCCAACTAAATTTTCTGTTTTTCATCAGCAAGGCTTGGGTGGCATATAGGGGGATAAAGATTGCCAACATCCAAACAAATAAGTCTGAACTGAAAAATTCATATTCCATTTCGTTCGGATTTGATGACCTCTCAAAGATGTGGCCAATTTGCCTTTGATTTGGCAAAAATGGCTTCAGAGCATGACATATAGCCACTTTGCAATACTTTAATGGAATTACATTGATTATGGCGATCAGATTGCTTGTAGTCATTATTTGGCTGATGGTCAATTGAAATTTGATCAAAACACCAAGATCAGCAGTTCGATATGAATACTGGGAGGGGGGTCCAAAGTAGCCTCCTTGCACCGTCAGATGGCATTATATATAGGTCTCCCAACATGGGTCCAGATTTAAATGGGCCCGAAAACAACCAAATTTGCTGTAAAAGTATATACCTAGTATAGACTTGTTTGACCACAAAATAAATCCCTGACATCAATTAGAAAAAAATCTGAGAGATCATGGCAACCCATACAGTACAGGTAATACCAGCTTGAGTGCCACAGTTGTCACCCCAGATGGTAACCTTTTTCTGTCTCTTCAAACAACACATATTTGCTGTAACTTTTGCAATTTAGAACATATGATTATGTTTACCCTCACTGATGACATTATGAAAATACCTACTTTAACTTTAATATATCACACCTACATCCATTTTGGTTTCATATTTTTGCAGAGAATGAAACCTACCTGAAATATCCAAAACCCAGCAAACTTTAAGCAATTATCTCTAATGTCATCGAAACGCTTGTCTTCTCCGATCTTGACGATACGATAAAACAGATACCCTGAGAGTCGTAGACCCCATAATGTTACCAAGGTTGTTATGGCAATTTGATTGGGACCATAAGTCTGAAACAATTAGATCAGAAAACAAAAGGTGTCATTTACTCAAAAACTGACAATTCAGTTTTATTATTAAATGTGTAGCATTATGGCAAAAGGATTTGCTGGACTTGCTGCCATTTTATTTGAGCGTTAGAATACTTGATGTAATTAACATTTTTTATCTGTTCGGTGTTCTTAACATTTCCGGTGATGAAAATTGATTTTTTTCATTTAATATCCAGCTATCTTATTACAATATATAGTCAGTGACCCCATTTTCTTTTTCTTGATTTGACATCCACTTTAGGGCTAGAATTTCTGTGTGAGTCGGAGAGTCCACACTCACAAAGACTCGCGCAAAACATGTCCACGGTAAATCCCAAAAGCTCCCACACAAAGTGAATGGGGGAGAATCCAAAGACTCACGCAAACTCCATCCATGAGAATCCAAATGGACTCTCGTACCTCTGAACGAAATTCTACCCCTGCACTTGACAGTCACAATTTACCAGCCAAAAGTTTAAACATTCTGTTGGTAGCAAATATTTGAAAAAAAAAATCAGCATAACAAATGTAAAAAGT
Organism: Ophiothrix spiculata; assembly: GCA_000969725.1. NCBI lineage: Eukaryota > Metazoa > Echinodermata > Ophiuroidea > Amphilepidida > Ophiotrichidae > Ophiothrix > Ophiothrix spiculata. The sequence goes on from JXSR01S073630.1 coordinate 7,007, forward strand.
TTTATCACTGATGAAGACCATTTAGTATGGGAGCACTCATTACTAATACTATTCAATGCTATTTTTTCGTGCTGTTCAGTGCTTACTGGAAATGCATGAATAAAAAGTGTGTGCATTACGTTTTGCATATAAGGTATGAATTTTACACTTCATACCATGCACACGTTTTGTCAAAATCATCCATCCACTGATCGGATGATGACCAACAAAAAATTCTGTAACATTGCAATATCTGTTGGTGAAAATCAACACCGTGATCATCTTTTTTCTCTTAATAAATTCATATTACACTTACCCCTGCAACGAAGAAAGTGACTAAAGCTAAAACAACAAAGTTGGTTCCCCCAGCAAAGTCTGTTACTTTGTCAAATCTACAAGTGGCAGCTATGGCAAAGAACGTTGCCTGTATGCCACATGTTATAAGAGCACAGATAGTCAAGTTGTGTTGATCAAACACCCACATGGTGGTAGATATTCATACACCTGCAATTACAGAATGAAAAGAGAAAAACATCCAAATAGATCAAAAAATGTATCTCACTATCATACAGGAATACCTTATTAATATACAAATTCAAAATGGATATATGTGAAGCGTTACATCAAAAGGTTACAGGTTGTTGTTTGCGCAAATTTGGAGATATGTGCAAATTAAACTTGCCAATTAAAAAGAAAATATTAAGAACATATTGTCAACTGACCCCATCCTTTAATTGCCAGTCTTTTGCTGCTGCTCCAGATAGTTGTAAAACTTTTCATAAGTCGGTATTCTCCCATTTTAATAAAATTTCTTACCAAAGCATTTTTTTTTTCCTTTTTTCGTTAAATTAGGCAAAGTTTTCAAATTGTCAGTACAGTACAAATCTATAGCTTTTTGGAATCAATATAGCAAGCAAAGAAAGAAAGGACTATGGCTTAGTTCATAATCTGCAGTTTACATGTAGAACCACAAGTAAAATCCGTCCCTTTTTGGCACCATAAATACTGTAATTTCTATTTAGGCCTACCATGTACCGTACCTACCAGCTATTAAAATAAAAATGTTCTTTCAATTCACCATTCACACATATGGTAATCAAGTGTTGCAAGTATTCCAAGCCCATTCCAAGTACTTCCCCTTTGTTAAAAACAATCACATGCCAATCACATTACCACAATGCTCTACAGAAATGCACTGGTCAACTGTCGATATCAAATTAAAGCAAGTCAAATAATTCAAAAACTGCAGAAATATCACTTGTTGAAACATTTGTGTTTCTTATGTATTAAAATCCTCAACAGATCTGTCATATACATCTGTACGTCATTTTGCCAATCTTATTTCCTGTCAATAAAGGTGCAGTACTGTAGGTATGATAATGACGGCATTCAAAAAATTAAAGCAATGCTATAATAGGATGACCAGACTTTTATATTATAGATGGCGCTATTGTCAATGTATTTTTTCACTGCTGTTCTGTGCAAAGTCGCCATCTTGGATTAACTAATCAACAAATTGTTACTATGGGTGGTACATTTACACCTTTAATGGTACATTTTACATCGGGAATAGTTAGTTCAGGGCATACTTTCATTCAAATTTGGAAGTTGGATAAACATTGAAAGGAGTTTGCCGATAAAATTGATCTAAAATATAGACAATTTGAGATTGTAAAAAGTAAATTTTTGAGCTGAAAAAATTGACATAATTAAGGCCATTCGCAAGTAATTCAGAGTTTCCTGTTACCACCCGCATCCAAAACTGAAAATAAAAGATATCTAATTATTTTATTTTCATTCGTTATTTTCCCTTTCAAAATAAGCTTTTATTTGCTTTATTCTGACTTCTATCATATCAATCATGATGATCAATGACAAATAAACATACCTATACACTTTCACATATATGTAAAATCAACAAAACTTTTTAAATAATTAAATCAAACCCTGGTCAAAACGAATAATGATAATGTTGCGATCATGTTTCTCAAAATAAAGAAAATAATGGATAATTAATAATTAAAAGTAACCTCGTCCTGTTTTTCAGCTTGCAACAGGAAACTCGGAATTAACTGTGAATGGACTAAAATCAAACAAAACACAGTCTAGCAAGTTCAGCAATATGTTTAATTGTGTATGCATGCTCTAAAAGATTGAAGTTTTCTGATTTGAAATCTAATTTTTCATTCCGGCTCAATGAGAGAAAAACCCGGGCAGCGGTCAATGTCATTTGTAATTTTTGAATTCAGCAGTCTTTAAAAAACGTGAAAGTGCGTAGTTAACTTGCACAAGTAATTTCGGAGATGGCTAAAACATGTTGTTACCAAAAATCCTATTTCAGGTTGATTATGTACTACAATCTTTAAATTGTAGTTATAATTCCATTCAACGTACATGTTATTTATTTGGATCAAAGAATGCATTGTGGGCTAAAATAAGAAATGCATTATGGGATATTGTTCGAAAGGTACCATATGCCTAAGGTCGGCATAGTAAATTACGAGAAAATACGGGCCATTGAAGCTGAGCATAGTCAAAAATCACGTCCAAGGCAAAATTTCTCGTTTCATCAGAAACGTTACCTTTGAAGTGTATTCTATCATATTAATCAAGGACCAACATCCAAAACATAAGACAAATGTGTGAAAAATTGAGATAAAACTCCTTTCTCCATTCAAGTTTACCAGTACAGAAACTTTAAACTTGATTTTCTCAGCACTATAGTTTTCAGAATCATCCCCATGCCTTTTACCAATTTGGATGTAACTTTGCAATCCAACATCCAATAAGGCCATATTAAAAAATACCTTTGTCTCAAAGCTCCCGCGTGCGTTTGTTTTATCGTGCGCGTTAGTTTCCCTAAAAATCTAAAAAACGAATTTTATTTCACCTTTTAATTTTTTTTTTCAAAAATCGTGAAAAGCAACTCGCAATCCAAGGAAAAATGTTTCGTTTCGAAGTTGTTTTTGTCTCTAAATTATGTACATTGTGCAATCACATTTATTGTTGAATTAACATCGTCACAATTCTGTTTCTTTGTTTTGTTTCAATATCTTGACAGATTCTACCATAAAGGAGTCGTCAATATGACTTTTAGAATCAATAAAAAATATTTAAAAAAAAGAAAAAGAAAAGAAATAAAATCGCATTCCGCATTAGGTTTTTGGGAGTTGGAGAGCTTTGAGACAAATGGGTTTTTTTAATATGGCCTAACCAAAAGCAAACTAGCTATAAGATCCTACCAACTGCGTAGATAAAAGTTTGATAATGGGGGATGATTTACCGCATAAGCGGCAATGTGCGCGTTTGCGCGCACAGGAGTCTCATAATTATGCATTTATCAATTACTTCCCCGCCCTAGGGGACACAGGACAGTGTGGGGACATGGCCTGCTAGGGAATTAGATTTTCATTGCCTCGTAGGTGTACAGATGATTTTTCCCTGCACTGCCAGGACATAATGGATTATGGCGGGGGGGCTTTAAGAAGGATGTCATAACAAAATATTAAGTATATCCATTTCGTCAGTGGCAACATAGTGGGAAGTCCACACCTCACCCTGCTAGATGAATATGGAGCCTACTTTGTTGAATTTGATAAGATTTATCTCATATGATGTCTTGTATATTGAACTCTCTTCTTTAATTCATCGCGATTATCCTGCTGTTCTGATGCAGATTTTCCCCCAGTTTTTCACGGGATGACGAACGTTGAATACCACATAGGGCCTATATTAAATTCACAAAAATATCAGGTGCATGCAAAATCCCTACAACATTTTTTCCATTTGTTTTTGACTTGTTCATAGTTTTATTTCCAGTGCTTCTTAACAGGCAATTCTATTACGTTTTATTACAGGGATATATATATGTGAAATGAAATAGAAAATAAATCTATATATTCAGTTATAAAACTCGGCAATATAGTAAAAAAAAACTAGGCAAATAAACATTTGTCAGTCAAATGATCGAGACACGAGACACTCGATCAAACAGTAATGCTGTAAATTTTGTTTTGTTTAGGGTCACTGATGAAGTCCGTATACTTTGATCAACACTAAATAGGCTAGTCCCAGAGCATTCGGGTTTAATGATACAGTCATTTGTGACTGTATCATTAAAGGGACATGCGTAGCCTAGCGGAAAAGTCCTCGACTGTTAATCACTGGGCATTGAGAGTCGTGGGTTCGAATCCGGTGGGCGTCGTGTGTAGTGTCCTTGAGCAAGATACTTACCCTAATGTGCTCCTCTCCATACAGGTGTCAAATGGGTACCGGCTTTCTTCAATGCTGGTAAGGTAACAGACTCGCAGGGAAGGAGGTGTGGTGAATTGGTGGAGTCTGGCCCAAACGCTTCGAAAGAGAGATGGGCACTCCGACCTGTGGCCTGTCGTCCCCTTTACTTACTTTACTTTTACATTTGTCACTTGGGACTGTCATTAACTTTTATCATCAATTGGGTATTGTAATTTATATAGGTCACAGCTCTGGGACTAGCCTATTTGGTGTTGATCAGTGGCCCTATATACAAAACAAAATTTACAGCATTTATGTTTGTCCTTACACATGGGGTCGGGATTGTCACACGTAGCCCTGCTATAAAGGGGCCAGGACATAGCGGGGGATGTACAGAAAATCCATGCCCCGCCGGCCGGGACTTTAGTGGGGTCATTGCGAGGGATGTTACACTAGCAAAATGTAAAAAAGTCACCTTGTTTAGGCTTTCGCCAAGGAAACCCAACTTGGTACTTGGTAAGTACATTGGAGACAATTTGTTCCTGCATGTCATTCATTGGAAACAGTGTAATATAACTGTTCCATTGGGGCTAATTCATAGTTAGGAATAACTTGGTACCAAGTAAGCTAAAGGAAGCTTATTTTCAACAGGGCTCCAAGATGTTTTTTAAATTCAGTTTTGAATGCAGGAGGAATACTGGAGTACCCGGAGAAAAACCTGCAGTGCCAAGCGAGCATGGACTGAAAACCAAATGCACATAAAGCGCCGGGCGCAGGATTCAAACCTGATACCTCATTGGTGCAAGGCGAGGGAACTATCGCTGCACCAACCCGCTGGTCCCGGGTCTCCAGGGGCAGAGGAATAAATTGATAAACTTGCATATAGTGCTCACTCCTAGTATTTAGGAGAGAGATTGATTTAGGTATACGCCAGAGTTGTTCATAGCGAATCAACAATGATGCATCCATGCGTCTGCATATTTTTATTGCGTAAGGGTGGCTTAAGCCACCCGAGCGTGATGAACTTATACTTGTTCGGTATTTTCGTCTCAACTTATCATACAATTGTTTTTATTAAAAAACATAAGGCAAATTTAAAAAAAATAAATAAATAAAATACATGAAGTCCTTATATTTTAATAAGACTCATTTAGATTAACTTTTACCTTTATGTTCAGCTAGCCTAGGGTTGGTATTTTCTATATATTATTTTTGATGCTTGTAGGTAAAAAAGATGTGAAGACTTGAAAGTGCTTTCGGGAATTGATAATAAAGACATCAGGGTTCGACTTTACCTTCGGACCGTTGGTCCCGACCGACAGAATTTCGGAAGGACCGACCAGTTCAGCAATGAGATGGTCCTTCGGTCCGATCATTTTTTAAGGTTGTCACTGATTTTTGAATTAGAAGTCCTTCTGAAGGACCTGTAAATTTAGTGATGGACCTGTAGATTTTGAGACTTACTGGTCCTTGTGTCCTGTGGATTTAAAAGTGTAAAGGCAACCCCTGAGACATGTTTCCAAATTGAAAGAAAGTGATGTGTTTTTGTTCCAAATTTGTGTGATTATTTCAAATATCGCAATTTAAGCTGTTTATAAAATCCTTGTGAAAAATATAAGCACCTAACAAGGAAAAACAATTCTAAAATCCAAATCATTTTCACTTAAAATCAATTAAATTAATGATTACATCTTTTTCAAATTGTGACATATAATTTTAATTTGCATTGAACATTGACATTTTTATTTTATTTTGTTTTATCTTATTTTATTTTTCTTAGGCTTAATTTAATTTTGTCCTTGGATTTTTTTTTTCCAATTCAATTTCATTTTATGTTTTGTTTTGTTTTATTTTATTTACCCAAAAATTATTTATATATAGGCCTACTGCTATTTGATAGATAGATTCATCTTCAAGTTGTATCAATCGAGTTCATTGATCAAAGTCATCAACAAGACCAGACCAATAATTGATGATAAATGATTGATGTATCATCGATTGGACTTGTTAAATTGGTTAGGTCATTAGCAAAACAATACGCATTCCCATATATGCTTGAACGTTTTGTAAAAATAGGACCAAGCTCCTTTTTTACAGATAGGCCTACTCATCTTCATAAAAATTATAGCATAATCTGAAACAAAGTGCTATTATTGAAATCATTAAATTTCCTACAAATCAAATCTGCAGGGTGCGAACGATAAGAGCGTGTGCGACTACGCATCGGTAATGAAATTGCACAGCGCTTATCTTGATTGGTTGCTTGCACGGCGATTGCGTGAAAAGAAAAGTCTTTCGTACTGCGTGAGGTGAGACGCTTGTTTACTCTACGCATTTGTTGCGTTCAAAATTTCATGATTTGTAGGAAATTTAATGACTTTAATAAACAACAAGAACAACACCTTCACAAGATAACCAGGAAGTGATGTTATAAACGTTGCCTAATCTGCCGATGATCTTTGAATGTTTGCTGCTTTGATGTTTTCAATTTTTTCCATTCACTGGGCTTTTGCACGTAAAAGTGCGGCACGATGAGCAGCGCGCCCACTTTATTTGTGCTGCGTAAATGCACTTCAGTAAATGCTGTGCCATTCATGACGTGCTAATTTGAATATAAAGTTTGTGGATTCAATTTCATCACGAATCAACACCGGTATGCTCCTGTATTATAAAGAGAAACAGTATTTTTATTAAGTTTCCCTGCGTCAAGGTTTTAGCTAGAGACCCGTCTGCCCGTCTTTTGGACGGGCAGTTTTAAAGTTGGACGGGTAAAAATTTGCAAAGCATACTTTTTCAATGATGTATTCAGAGCTTCCCTTAAGATTCCATAACAAAAATGTAATATATTGTTGATATTATTAACATTTACAAGCAAGACATGTATATCTTATAATTAAAGCAAAAACAACATTCTTGGACTGAGTGTATTTCAGTTTTATTCTAGTTTTCTTGGTCCATTTTCAAGGAATATTTTTCCACGACGCCCGGTTTGTTTACAAATTGCAATTTATGTGACGTCACAATTTCTTACTACTCCTTCCAGCCATTGGAAAACAATGTACATTCGATGGATTACAGACCAACCGCGGTACGCGATCTTCTTGTTTTTCGACTTAGTACAAGAACAAAACTGGATCATATTAATAAAACATAATCAGATATCATCATAATTTTAGGACATTTTTTTGACCTACTTTTGTCTTGGTAAGTCCGAAAATATGTATCAACGCGCCGATAAATGCTTGTCACATGCTTGTGTAAAATTTGGCAGTCGCACACGAATTAACAAACACTTCGCATGACTTCGAAATTTTGTGTTTAATTTGTCACATTTTGGTGTTTAGACGTAAAATCATGAATATTATAAAATAGCTCTGGTGATCCCCAAAATCGCCCCATGAAATGATTGACTGGGGCTATTTTAAAATTAAAATAGCCCCGGTAAAAAAAAGTTTCTGAGTGCCGATTATCGTTTTTTCCAAATTCAAATTTTGGACGGCCAACTTTCAAATCCTGACTAAAACGTTGCCCTGCGTACTGCATCATTTAACTCGAGCGTAACACGCGCGATTGTCAGCTCTTCACAAGCACTGGAATTAGACCAATCACACGCTGAAAATACGTGCGACTTTCACGCAAACCACAGTAGCAACAAGCGTCGTTTTCCAAAAACCCTGCGACCGGAGAAACTTAATTGTTAAAAATACTACATGTGAGTTGTTGAACATGTTGAAAGATCAATGTTAAAAATACTGTACAGTGAGTTGTTGAACATGTTGAAAGATCAATTTACATGCTTGAAGACAGTGACAAATTTGTTTTTGAGCTGTAACTTAAGGTCAATTCATGATTTTGATGTGACAAAATTAAACTCACCTCTTTTCTAGCTAGTAAATAAAAGAAGAGTACAATATAAATATATACTGAAAATTTCACTTGATTCCAACAATTCGTTTCCAAGTTACAAGCTTTTTAGCATTTGAAAAATCCCCATAAGCTACTGTGTTGTAATTTACTGTCGGGCCCCGACAATAATTATAGAAAATGACACATTTTCTCACTTTTCTCAAAAACGCAAGCACATATGAACGAATGGTCATGATGGTTTGGGGATCGTAACATACACCAGTTGAGGATTCTTATAAGCTATAAAACAGTTTTTAAACTCCATTTTGATAGTGGTGACCTTGAAGGTGAAAAGTAGATCATGAATTGCACCGGCTAGGCTTTAATTATTGGTAAGCTTACAAGAAAACTTACCAGGTTCAGGCAGTGGCAGCGTTCAACGACAGAAATAGCACGATGTACCGTAATGATATAGGCAGAGTCAATTTACTGCTGTTCAGGAATTCCAGAGTTACACAACCAGTGATTTTTATCAGGTGATAAATTCAGATGACCACAAACAAATCACTCACACAAATCACTCTCCCCTCTGTAGCGCAATTCGAGAAGGCGCGCTATGTCATATGGGCACCGGAAAAAATTTGCCGTTTTTATGAGGTTAATTATTGACCTTTGTACAGAGAGCAGTCACATGTCAAAACACAGAAAGTAAACATTCAACCAGGCCAGGCCAGGGTCTGCATTAAACATTGCCGAAAACTGCACCAGTCCTTTGACAATTTATAATAAACTGAAGAGGTCTACAAAATGTCATCTTTATCCTGCTCATCGACTTGTGCATTGGCAAGCAGAGCTGGTCGGCGACTTCGACATATTGACAGATGCATTTCAGCAGGCTCAAATAGTAGGCCTACTGCAAGTGTCAAAATGTGCACAACCAGTTCCACTTCTCTGACATTTCCAAACCTTGCAAAGCCAATGGACCCTGGAGAAAATCTCCCCAAAAGACATCTTGCCAAAGGTAAAATCACAGATTCTGTGGTAAAATAAAATGGAATAAATAAA
>JXSR01S073630.1:59605-72652 GCA_000969725.1 Ophiothrix spiculata
AAAAAAAAAAAAGGTTTTTCAGTAGTTTTCCAAGCATTTTGTGTGGTATTTTATTAAGAAAGGACCTACATTTACGTATTTTGGTTCTTTAGGTGTTTTTGGTGGACATTTGTCACCATCCATCCGAAACCAGCCATAATGCCACCTCTTGTCATTTTCAGTTGTTTAAATATTTGCATAGACCATGTTTTAAGGATTAAAATGACACCTCAAAAAATCAATTTTCGCAAATTACGACCTTGACATGTATTTTCACCTATAGCGCAAAATTAAGTTTCTGGCATTTACGGCTCATACAGGCTGGACAGCCACATTTAGGGAATTGTTGTGGACCTTTTTAGGCGCTTTGACTGAAGGGGGCTTTTTCAGCAAGCAGACTCAGGCTGGAAAACAGGGAACACTGGTATCTTGGTTGGATAAACTCCCCAAGTGTCAGATATTCAAAATTTGTACAGTGCATTAATGTACATACCGGGGGATGATCACTCGAGTATATTGCTGCAGGCATAGCATGACCAAGAAAAAGATGAATTAGGGTTGTTTTTGAGGACAGAAGGGCGAAACAGGTGACACCGTTTATGGTATCAAAAGCAGCCATTTTCATGAAATAGAGTATTTTTTCAAACCCTGGTGTTATAAAAGGTAATGATAAAATCCCCATTTAGGGTGTGAATAGAGGAAAAGGGTATATTTTGGCTTCAGAAAAAATCATCCTTTATTAGGGGGTATTTTGAAAAACTGTGGTCTTGCTATGCCTGCAGCATTATACTTGAGTGCCCCCCCCCCCATGTGTATATATGTACCTGCCGAACTTTAAAAATTCAACCACCTCATAGTAATATGGCTCAAAAACCCACCTATATCTGCAGTTTACCAATTTTTATAGGAAAGCACTCAAATTTTTATACTCAAATGGGGCACTTTTGAGCAAAATTCCTTGGCATACATGTACACCTTGTTTAAGTAGAGACTTCAGCACTCATTAGCTGATTGGAGAACATATACTTCACACCACTGACTTCACATACACATAAAAGCAGACGTGAGCATCAGCAGCAGCGGGGATTTATAAAACACATGGGAGAGTGTTGTAGTGTGGCATTTCTGAAATGATTCATTCCTCGTTAAAAAGTCACAAATAGTACAATTTTGATAAAATGTCGCTGCTTATATAGCGCTTTTCCATATTTGATCAAAGTGCTTTACATTTATTCCGTTAACACTAGAATACAGCCAGCTGCCTATTCAAGCGCTCAATGTATGTATTCCTAGTAACTCCCCATATAACGCTTGGGTCGACGAGGCAAGTGTGATGAAGTGATTTGCACAGGTTCACAACACGTTAACACCAACGGGGCTCGAACTCACAACCTCACGTTTATGAGTCCTGCCGATTTCCGCTAGACCACACGTGCCCACGAATATCTACCGGTGGTAATGATGCGTGACACTTTTTTGGAGACGTTATGTGTCATCCAGGGATTGCAAAGGAATTGAGAGATCTTCGACCGCGGCGGAGGTCTGGGTTTTTGATTGACTGCTGTGAAGTACAAGATTTCGAAAAAGTATCCTTCATAAATGGAACAAGGGACCTGGCTATTTACTTTTACCTAGAAGTGAGTAAAACACATCGGAGAATGCATTTTTTACAATGCACTATACAGCGGAATGAGGCTTAATTTGTTGTTTGAACGGCGACCTCCATTAATGAAGAGTCTTTTTAGACTTAAAAGTACAGGTACTTGAACACAAATTTCAACCCAGCACAGAATTTTCTACACTTATTGACATCCCTATTAAAAGATTCCACGGATGTGATAGTGCAATTTATAACTCCCTCTGTGTGCAATATCTCTTTGTGATAATTAACCCTGGAGAAAATCAAGTATAATTCTAGTACAAATCGAGTACAATTCTAGTACAAGATTGGAATGTGCACATTTGGAACACAATTCTAGTAGTTTTGGTGTTATAGGATGGTTTGAACCCTCCAAAAATGTGTATTTCATAAAAATTAACAATGTAGTTTAGATTAACATTTCAAAAATATGAAAAATGCTTTAAAAAGCAATTTTTAAAATTATATACTAATTTTCAACATTTTTGGTTTGTTTACGAACCCGTTGCCATGGCAACCGGAGCAACAAATTAATATTTGAATACCCCAACTGGTACCAAAACATGCTTATTAGGGGTTTCTTATGTCTATGAGTTGTTTGCTGCCCTCTATTTTCCCACTGGAGCAATGGAATTTGGCATACAGGCTATACTAGGGTCAAATTAACAGAAATTGTAACTTCGTTCAAAAGTTTAAGCAAAATTATCATTAATAATGTTAAAATCCATTTATCTGCTATTTAATATTTTCACCAAATTACGCCATTCAAAAAATTGTAGAGCCAAAGGTATACACCCTACAGAGCTCAAAATTGGCAGACATACTCTTTAAACCATAAGCCAGGAATTGGTCTTGGTTTTAAATTCACAAAGTCTTTGCTTTTTTTCAGCAGGTCAGAAAATCAAAGATCAATGTGGTTCAAAATCAGATTTATCAAATTAACCTGAAGTGTTTTTAAAACCAAGAACAAGCCATAGATTTTTTTGAAAGCTTTAATTTGACACCGCAACCAACTTCATAAAATATTCAATTGTCGAGCTACATTTTGTTGAAAATTGAGCATTTGCCGCTAATTAAATATGCAAATTAGCTAATTAATATGCGTAATTTGTTTTTTCTTTACGTCTTTATTTAAGTTAAGACCAAGCCCGTAGCCAGGGGGGTGCGGTGGGGGCGTCGCACTCCCCCAAATTTGACAATGTACAAAAATGGTCCACAAAAATTCCCAAAATACCCACCAAAGAGGACCTAAAGCACTAAAAAATGTAAATGGAAGGTCGTTTCTTACTAAAATACTAAACAGAATGCTTGAAAAACTGCTGAAAACTTTTTTTTTGCTCGTCACTTTGTCGAAACCTCTAAAATTAGTTTTGGGTCGACCAAAACAATTTTTTTTCTTCCAAAAGGTCCACTTGTTGAAAATCCCCCCCCCCCTTGAAAAAATCCTGGCTACGGGCCTGGTTAAGACATACTTAGTACATATACCAAATATGGATTTACTGTGACAATTACTATGAAAAAAATCTCAATCCCTCCCATAACACCTTAAGTACAATTCTAGAACAAAAAAATTGTACTAGAATTGTACTGAAATTGTACTCGAATGATATTCCAAATGTGCACATTCCACTGTTGTACTTGATTTTTACCAGGGAATATGACTGGTGGTGTGGCTATTATTGGTGCTATACTGTGCAAGAAATTAAAATTAAAATAAATTGACCTTTGACCTGTGTTCTACAGAATTAATCAAAATAGCAATAAAAAACCTTTATAACTCTGCAACTAGAAAGTCGGATTTTAAAAATTCAAACAGTTTTGGATTACTTAGATCACCTGCCTTTATTTTCAGACCATTTAAAAGAATGTGAAACATAATTAAAATATTGCCTTTTAAGCAAATTTAGCCATCCCATTTCTAGGCAAATTTGGCACTTTGATCTGTAATGAAAACACCCAATCACTATACCAAAATCTGTTAATCACCCCAAAAGGCAGGCACATACACTTATATTTATATGTCAATGGCAAGATGTTCCAATGGGATAAAAAAAAGATCTATGTTTTTAATCAGAGATGCCAGTATGTATAACTGAAAACACCTGAAACTTTCAAAATAACCTGGAAATGCTTGTAAATTTTGGCAAAAAAACTGAAAAAAAGGCTGAAATTTATAAAAATGCATAAATTTGGAGTTTAAAAAAACCCTGAAAAAAAAAACACAGGAAAACTAGCTGGCATCTCTGTTGATAAACTTAATCATTCCTTAATTTCAAAAACTGTATTAAAATGAATATCACAAACAGAATGTAGTTTCAGTATGTTTTACAAAATTATTTCAATTTATTCAGCATTAAATACATTTTGTTGTACAACCGTATTTACATAACAAACAAATTCCAGCAACAATCCAACATATAAACACAATACTAGCATTACCAAAACTGATTTCTTAAAATCATTCTGGTATTTGGGAAAATTGTTTCATTATTACAAATTTTTAAATCTAATTAATATTAGGAATGGAAAAATTCCTGTAACACATAGTTAAATGCAGGTCATCTTTCAGAAGTCACACATATGTAATTGAGGACCCTAGAACTAAAAGGGGATTAAGTCACAAAATCTTGAAAATTGAGTTATGTCAATTTCCTGCTACAGAATTCTCATTTCTACATTCCTGCTACAGAATTCTCATTTCTACATTCTGTACAAGTTTTGTACTAATTTGATGATCAGAGCATGTGTTAAAGAGTCACTGCCAGATACGGCAATACCATTCAAGACAACACAAATGATATGTTTGTGCCATTTTCTCAGTTTGTACTCAATGTGACTTAACCCCTTTCTGGTTCTAGGATCCTCATTAATGTCACTGCCATTTTATTAAAAACCTTTACACTAACATTTTCCACTTGTTGTGCAATTAGATAGGATGAATTAGAACACTTTCCACTTGTTGTGCATTTAGATAGGATGAATTAGAAATCAATTAAAGTGTTAAATGATACCTGAATTATGACTACTTTATGATCGGTCTTAACCTGCTCTATAGTCTGAGCCGATAGGCAAGTTCCAGTACATCAATGCCTAAACCAAATGAACTCTTTTTACTTGCACTTTGTAAATCTACCATGCATCTGCAACACCACCACACAACCCTCGTTTAGTTGCTGAAAGGTGTCAACGAGTAGCAGCATAGATGTAGGATGAGGACCAGCCCCTGGGACTAACCTGAATTCAATTTGACTATGAAAATGAAGTAATTAGTCCGAATCCAAATACATCACAACTGGGAGATGTATAATTATGGTCACCGAATCGCTGCCAAGGCAGCACCCTAGGGTTTGGTACATGGTGAATATTGGATTAGGATACGAGAGGTCCTGGGTCAGAATGTCTGAAAATCAAGGGATTTTTTTATACATAAGATTCAAGGAGATACTTTTTACTTTTGCCACCGAATAATAATAAGGTCTTATAAAAATCATGCAATTTCAGTGGTTAGCATTGAATTTCATTTTCAAAAATAGTGTACATGGTCAAAAATACTCCATTTACATTTCAGTCTCAAGTTTGGCCAAGTTAATGGAAACTATTGCCCAAAAGTACATAACAGCAAAAGTTTGTCACACAAAACTATAATATAATTGTCATGCTAAACCTAACACATGTATCATTAAAGATGGATATTGATTTCAATCAATATGATTAAATAAATCACAGCACTACCAATTAGCCTTTTGAGAATGGTTGATAACACACTCAATAGAACATGTTTTGTATTTACCAGGTTTTACCCAAACTGAAGCAAGCCCTCTATTATTGTTTACCGAACTTGAATGGATTTTCATAGAAATGTAGGATATTTAAGCCAGATACGCATCATCAAGGTGCAGCATTGTATCTATTGGCAGAATTGCGCCGTTCTTGAAAAAAGATCAAATTATGAAGTATTGCCAATGAATGGGAAAATGTTGTCAAAAAAGACACAATCCTACACCTAACCGACTCCAGATACGGCAGCCATTTGCAAAATTAGGTTTTTTTCCACAAATATAAACTTTGAACAATCAATCTACAACAAGATTGACACAAAACATTACATAGATTGAAGCACTATTCATTTGCAACTTGAAAAATCTTTCAAAAACATGTGGGCTTATATAAAAGATGCAGATGTTTCAAATATCAGTGTACAGTTCAAGTGTAATTTTGTATTTCACAATTGCTACATTACGCTGTTACCATATTAACTAGCCACATTTTTCATATCCTGTATCTTAAAAATCCTTTGCTTGCACTCAATTCACTGAGGCTCCATGGCAAACAGCCCCTACTTTCACAAAATAACCCTGGTGAGTAAAATTAGTCTAAAAAAATACACTACAGGGGCTACTTTTGGCATGATTTGCTGGAAATAACCCTTGAATAACATTTGGGAAAGAGAACCAAAACTTATAACAACTAAAAGGAAACCCTTCAATGGTAAAATTTGACAAGTTTTTTGGCTTATTTCTTATGTTTTTAAATTTGCAACGTGAGACTGTTGCCAATTTAATGAACTTTCATTTCACCTGCACCTTGTTTGTTAAAATTGAAGCATGGGAAGTGTTGATGAAAAATTCCAAGATACATTGTATTTGGCTATTCAGTGTTTTAGAAATTATCATTTATAAAAGTACCAATCATTACAAGTTCTCAATTCGAACACAAAGAAACAAATAAGAAATTTCATCAGAACAAAATTCATGATAATCTGTGATCAGTTTTCAAGTTGCTACTCATAGAAAAAGTTTGTATAAACCAAAGCCATAGAAAAAATATTTCTGCAAAGTATTTTTCAAGTATTTGATCAATTTTGTGAAATTGGCAGTGCCAAAATTCAGTCCTGTTCAAAGTCTATGGAAAGTTGGTATCACAAAATATAGCTGTACTCAAAAATGAGTTAACGAAAAAAATTAAAATTTGGAATACAAACCTGATGAACTTATGAGAAGTGAAAAATTATATATAGCAATACACTGTTTTAAATGTACATTTTTGATATTAGTTATAATCAACTTTGATTAATTATATGAGCTTGAAGTTCTTCATACTGTTTTTGTATTTCATCACTATCCGTGGTGCCGGAACTTGTACTGGTTAAAGTAAATGAGGAGGAAGCAGATTGCATCTGCTTAGACTTTTTAGGATTAGGAGTAGGTGGTTCGTTTCCAAGCTCTTGAAATCCTTTGGCAAGTATTTGATCCCTTTGTAAATTAAGGGCATCATTTAATAGCTGTGTCGTGGTATCTTGTGTATCGTTCAACAGTGACAGATGAGCAGTTGGTGTGTTATGCTGTGCTTTAGCTATTTGTTCAAGACCAGTCATTACTTGCTGAGCATTACTTGTTTGTAAAAAGTTTGGCTGTTTTTCTGACACCTGTGCTAAAGCAGAATACAGGATTTTGGTTTCATCTCTTAGCGTGTCAAGCTGTTTCTGCATGCGTTGACTCTGCTCCATCAGTGTAGCTGTTTGTAGTGTAAGATCTAAAAGTCCGCATTGTCTCAATGCTGAGAACGTTCTATTAAAACGCCTGCGTTTTCTGTCCCTTCTTGAGTCCGGCTGAGTATCTGGCAGTTCATTCACTTGTATTGTGCTGGAGTTTGAGGTTGTTTCCGCATCAATAGTGTTAGTTTTCTGTATATTTTGGTAATATGTTGCTAGGGTACGTTTTGATTTTGAATGAGTTGTTGATTTTGAATGTGATGTCCTGGTAGCAAAACCACTATCTCCAGCATCTTGACCAGAACTGTCTCTTGAAACAGACACACTTGATGACTGTTGTGACGTGCTGCTACCACATGTACATGCAGCAATGCCAGCATCACTTTGCACCACTTCAACTTTTCTGTGTTTAACATGGCCGTGCTTTGTTAAATGCTTAGCGACATGGCTTGGCCTGAAAAATACACCACTTCCAGACGACCCCTCACTTTCCATATTGACATTGCAGGGCTTATTTCGTTGATCATCGATGCTGGACAAATTTAAAATATTCGGTGGAGAGTCACGATTATACGAGCTGCTATCAGAACTAACGTCCGAACCTTTGCCATCTTTGGCACGGTGATGGCGAGATTTGAGGCGGATATGGGCCCGTTGAGGGGCATCACCTACAACCCTGTTGAAAGCTGCTCTGTCTTCCTCATTTGTATCGCCTCCAGTGATCCATGATGTAGAGTTGATGACATTCTCTTCAGCAGGTAAAACTTCTGTAAGCTGTAAAAAAAAAATGATCAAAATAAGATTATATACATTGTATCAAAAAGAGCTAAATCGTAGTATTGTCTAGATACAAACAAGAAATTTATTGATACCAAGAAATAAAGATGGCCCCAAAGATGTTGACAATACTGCATTTATCATATAATATCCCACAGACAGTGAGATGTTATCATTTAAGCATAGTCAAGGTATGCAATTAACACATCTGGCTGGGGTGTTTGGTCACTATTGAAATAGTATCTATTTATATTATAACCGAAAGCACATTATTGGTGGCACTAATTAAATATAAATCAAGTTTCCTGGTTTTAAGAATCTGAGCCTTAATTTTGACACTGGGCAGATTACGGTTAAAATAGTATACAAATGTTGAGGCAATAGTAATGACTATTGCCCCAAAGTGATCTTGAGAATATACACTATTTCCAGAGACCGGAAATAGTATGATAATTGATATCTCAAGATTACTGAGGGGAAAAAGTTTTACTAAATTGCCAGATTGAAAGAGCAGTCAATATCTTTTTGGTTTATTTACCAGTTTTGTTTTGAGAGGACAATAGTAACTTACAGACAATCGGTATAATACTTATAAATGTCCACTATGCATTTATGAATCTTCATAACCTTAACTCCCAAATGCCTAAAAAATATTTAAGTCCGAATACATCATACAAAAAATTTCCTGTTTCCCCTGGGATTCAAACCCCCTACCTCTTGCATCCCGCTTCAATGTTCAGCTATGGCAAGCTACCGAGTATTGCCTGCCATGGCAGCCATTTAGTGCCCATATATAACCCAATCAGCATATTTTGTTGGACTGAGGCAGGTTTATAGAACCCTGGTTAATAATTATTTCAATTGAAATCAAAGTACCTAAACCAGATACGGATCAGAAGTAGGGGTTGAATGGAGGCAGCCTGTCAGCTACATTGTGTATAAGCCATGAAAGTAGTCGGTTCAAAGTTTGTCAGCGGTGGTTGCAGGTGCTGCTGCTGGGGTTCATTTTGGCTTTGAAATGAGTGGTAGTTTTTACTTAGAATACATGCACATTTGTAACACCTCCAGCCTTTTAGTATAGCGATCATACATTAATCATGTCAATTACCTGAACTTCCGGACTAGATCTAGAGGAAAATTCATCGGATATCGCTGAACTACAGCCTGATGCAGAATCTGAAAATAAAATAAGACAGAAGGGAAAATATGAGAAAAATGTACCAATTGATCAAAAATCCTGGACTACATGTACATGACACATGTATGATACGATACATACAAGGACGGGATAAAACCTGCGAGTTAAAACTGAGTGAGGTATTCGAGCCATAAACGGAAAACATCTCCTTGTTTCCTTAATTTTTACCAGTACTCTAATTGCTTCGTGATTTGAGAGTCAGGTTAAAAGCCATATGTCTCTTGTGCTATATTTTAAGGCTACAGCTCTTTTTTGTGACCTACTAAGGCAGAACATCGATCATGAAACCTCTTAATTTCATGATGTTCAGACAATTTGATTGTTTTCAAATGTTGACGGATTATAAGCTTGACATTTCTTACTGAATTTCAAATAATATTGTATAATCTTGGTGTTGATGAATATTAATGTAATAAACTCACGTTGTTTTGCCTGAACAGATCTCCCCGTTTGAGCTGAGCTGAATTGCCTGTTTTTTATCTAAATTATACCTACATAATTTTGTCTAATATTAGGCAAAAATTCCAATTTTTATGTAAACACAAGAAAATTCTGGTATACTAATGTATGTTTATATATTTTAGATTTTTAAATCTAAAATATAAACATAATTTTTTTAGAATACCATAATTAACTCAATACTTTAAAGTTCATGATCTCAATTTGCTCAGTTAGCTCCAGATGTGGTTATTCCCTCGCTTCATTGTGCATGGCTTATCCGTGCCATATTGGATCAATAAAGTCCCCATAAATGCAGTGGAAACTATTTTCATGGTAAATAGTTAGGATTCACATTTTCCTGAGCAGATGGAAAGTATTTACTTCATTTATGGGACAACGCAACAGTTCCTGTTTGTTTGTTTTTAAAACTAAACCCAGAACTAAACTGCAGGCCTGTGTAAATGCAATAATCATCAATGGAAATCATCAAGGTTTAAGGTGTACAAATGTAGACCCTACATGTAATAAAACCAATGTCAATTTTTGATCGCCCCTTCTCTCCCCCTCCCACCCCCCCCCAAAAAAAAGGGGGGGGGGGAAACACCAGGAAAATTATACTTCATGTTATTTTTTAAAGCATAGATGGAAAAAATGGGTCAATAGAAAAATTGGTTATGACCAGAAAGGAGGTCCTGTCTTCCATAGGCTAGTACTTGGGGCAGATCCAGGATGGATCAAACACCACCAGCCAATTTTGAGAATATGTTCTATTGTTTGTTGAATGTTTGAAAACTACTAAACTAGATCGACTACATGTAATGATCAATCATTTTGCCCACACAGTGTCTTGGAACACTTCATGAATATATTTTATGGAATAGTAGAATTCTCTAGCTGTATTTAAAATGGCAGTGCAAAATCAAAATAAAATCCCCATAAAGTTCAATCCTTTTTTTTTCATTGAGTGTGTATTAAAAAGAATTCATTTTCCAATGTCAAATAATTAACAATCTTGGGCCCTAAAATCAAGCAATGTACACTAAACACTATAGATGTCCAATGTACTATTAAATTACCTGATGCCGTCAAAGAATTCGTAGATGAAGACGTCTGCAGGGGACTGCCATTGCCACTTGGTTCCCCAGAACCTCCCGCCATCTGTACGCTAACTGCTGCAGTATCCCCACCACTAAAAGGACCACTTTTATCCATTGATGGTTGCTGCTCCATAGTTTGTTTTTCAGTACCTTATTGATGATATTTGTGTCTGAAAATAATAGTAAATAAATTGTTGCTCTTAAAAAACAAATTACCAATCAGATTTAAGTGACAACAAGCAGATGAAAACACACATGGAAATTACTTCCTGAAAAAGATTTTGTGTTGCCATCGTTGGTATATATACACAATGTATAACTTCACATTCATGAGCAGGCCCATAGCCAGTGGCGTAGCCAGACTTTTTGGTCGGGGGGGGGAAGGGGGGGGAAAAGACATTTTGTCCTGATTTTTCTAGGCGTTCGCACATTTTTTCCCAATTTATTCCCGGCAAAAAATCGTACACCCAAAATTAATTCAAGTCGATTTTAAAAACTGTCAATCAAAAAAAAGAATCCCCAGGCACTATGACTATCATGTATCCCTAGTATGACGACCAGAGGCTGAGCAGAGCCTTATCATATTACTGCTACAGTTTTATCATTTGTCAGCAGGGCTTTTTCAATACATCATTAAATATCATGAAGGTTGGTCATTCGGTACCAAAGATTAAACTAGTGAATTAACCCCCCCCCCCCCTCCCCTCAAAAAAAAAGTCTAGAGTTCAATAGAATACAGTAACATTGTCATTGACTCATTAGCAGAGACAAAATCTTTAATTATAATATTTTCTTACCTCATAAAACCAGGGCTGAATTATCTCTTGATTATTTGACAGGCAAATATGTACTCTTCAATTTCAGTCTTAATAATATCTCATTGCAAGTCAAAGTTAAAGTCAGCTATATAATCTTGTGCAGATCGAGTAGGAGATACCAATCCTGTCAAACAACGGCCATCATTCATACAGCAGGCTAATTTTTTTGTTATCCAAGCTCACAACAGTGTAAACCAAGCATACAATATGCCATTCTTTCCAGATCAAAATAATGTTTTTTTCACGATCTAGGACTAGTGTTGAGTAAGTAAAGTTCTTCGGTACCTTTTTTCTTCACACATATGTCGGTATCAAGTATGGTATTGTCAATGTTGGTACTATTCCGGTAGGTGTTGGCCTTGCTAATCGTACAATTTCAGCATGAATCAACTCAGAGTGATCGACTCCCGTGTACACACACGTGAATTTTCATGAAGACAAACACGAGTCTGATCAAAACAAACCACTGCGCATGCGTACTTCAATTAATTAGGATTTTTTCCCAGTATGGCACATTAACTGAAACGTGAGTGAAATCCTGTTTCCATCTATCACGTTGCATTGGTCATGTTTCGCTCGTTGTGTCACGGTGCTTTTTGCACGCGTTATAAACATTTAAAACACGAGAAAGGCCTGGAGAAAGCTCTTCCTTATACCATTACTAGCTGAAACATGTTAAAAGCATGCAATTGCAATGTCAATGATGATCATTTCCCATTTGATCGAGCAAGTTAGTTCGGGGGTGGGGGGGGGGGGGGGGGGGGGCACTCAGATATATTGATGTACACATGCGTGAACATAGGTTTACAAAATACCCCTTAAACAAGTTTTAGCTTCCATGAAAAAAATTCCCCTAAACATGCTAAACAAGGATTTACGTGCAATTTTTCTCTAAATTTTACCCCCTAAAAGTTGGATTTTTTCTCCGGGTTTTGAAAAACACCTCTTTTATGGACATTTTGTGTTAAAAAACACCCCTTTTTGTTGAAAATCAGCGTTTTAGACCCCTAGACAGGTGCAGTACTTTCCGTGTTGGTAACAAAAAATTACGCATGTGACCAATACAGCTAAGTGCCCGTGGGGGTGGGGGGGGGGGGCGGGAGTATCAAGGCTGCATATATTTGTTTCCGGGTAACCATTAGGCCTAGGTTTGTTATATTTTTATGGAAATAAAGAATAAATAGTAAGTATCATGCTAACAACTCTCATGCACCATATAGCTTCACGCTTTATTCCGTTATGGAAGGCGGACTACCATTTCAGTGGGGACTACGATTACTTTCACACCGGTTCAAATGAATACCCTATCTCTGAGACTTACGCAAATGTGACAAAATAAATAGGTAAAATGTATCTGTACAACATTTAATTTAAACACTCTTAAGAAGTGTTTCTAGGTATTTGAAGCACTTTTATTGGTTGAGGTACCATTGTTAATTCAACCATTATTTCTGATAGCCTACCGTATCACTATCAGAGACTTCAGGCAAATTTGATACCCTATGTGAGACTTGCTGGGTGCCAGGTCGATTTTGATACCCTATTGCAAGTCTCGAGACCTGTAATTTTTTGGTAACGCCGCGGTGGTTACCCGGTCAGAATACCCA
>JXSR01S073632.1:29007-41279 GCA_000969725.1 Ophiothrix spiculata
GTAGTCTTGAACATCTAGAAGGGTTGTAGTTGTGGAATGATTTGGACGAAATCCTGATTGTGCATTTGATAATAATCCTACATTACTCATATATTCATATAACTGATTATGAACAGCTCTTTCAATAATCTTTGATACAATTGGTAATACAGAGATTACATCACCAATAAAGCCTTGAATGTTATAGCTTAATCCACTAATTTGAAAGCGCCTGTTTTCAATCCGTGGCTGGATTAGTCAAACACCTATGAAATAATGGTATCGCCAAACGACGTCACATTAATATAAATGAGATCCCATAATGCGATATGCAACGTGACAATGTTTTGATTACATCGTTTGATCACCGGGAACGCATTTGTAGACAAGAAAAATCACATTCAAATATCGCCTTTAGTGGAAATAAATGACCAAAGTGAATAGTAAGTTTGTTTGATATAAATTATATATAGTAATCAAGCCAATTTGTTTGGAGTCATATTGTCACATGTAGCCCTAATGTGCGTTACAAATTCCGGAACGCTAGCCCTAATTTAAGGTATAGGCTTCCGAATTCGGCATCAGTGCCTCATATAGTATATGAGGCATGAGTTCAGTGCAACCCTTAAACAAGTTTAAACCCTATGCCGTGAATAAAGTATAAAAAATTACCCCAAGCACGTTTGGTCGGATTTTGAAAATATACCCCTTTTTGTTGAAAATCAGTGTTTTCTGACCCCTAAACACGAAACGTACAGACCGTGCCTCTTGACAAAAATACCCCCCTTTTTCCGTGTTTTTTTGTTCACGCATGTGTACAACAGTATGGCTAATTGAAGGTTCCGTGAGCCGTCATTTTCTCCATTGAGTTGAATGGGAAGTCGGCAAATGTTTTCACCGCGCTATTTGGACAGACGTCCCGGATGTAAACAAAACGCCCGGATGTCCGCTCCTGCCTATAAGAAGAGTACAACATAAATATATGTACTGAAAATTACACTTGATTCCGGCCGTCCGTTACAATTTTCCATTTCCAAGTAACAAGCTTTTCAGCATTTTGAAAATCCCCATAGACTACTGTACTGGGTTGTAATTACTGTCGGGGCCCCGACAATAAATAATTAGAAAATGAGACATTTTCTCTTTTTTCTCAAAAATGCAAGCACATATTAAAGAATGGTTTGGGGATCGTAACATATACCAATTGAGGATTCTTATAAGGTCGCATGTCGCAAGTTCGTACCCTAAAAAGGTGGCGGTGTTACAATTTTCCAAATGTAGGCAAATGAAAGATGTCAAACCAAGCCCTTGTCCTATAAAGCTACTTAAGGTCTCATTTTAAAGCTAAAGAACAGGGCTAAAACTGTGCCAACTTGTACTGAATGGATGGTTAAACTAAAATAATGGCAACTCCTGGAATTGAAAATTGACAGGGTGGCGGAGCACCTGGCTGAGGAAGATGTGGCTGACTTGGAAAGAACATTTGTATCAACTATGACAATGTCTAGCTGTGGTTATCTTGCAATATTATTGTACAATTGTGAGTGCTAACCCATTTTGGTAAGTACTATGAAAGGGGTTATTAATGGCAATTTATTTCAAAAATGGAGTCTTGACAAAATAGTACAACCAGATGCTAGCACCGCTGATGGCATTGGGATTGCCATTTGCATCTGGCAATACTTTTGGGTGCATTCTATTTTTGAGATTGTTATAGGGAATCTGAAACTGCATTAAAGAAACTGTTAAGTAAACAATCTTTAATACATTGAACTTGATGCTCCGATCTAGCCCAGAGCCTTGATAAAAAATCTCAAGTTGACATGGCCATAATGGACTTTTCAAAAGCTTTCGATAGCGTCCCTCACAACCGTCTTCTTTTAAAACTTGATCATTATGGCATCCAAAATAAAACCCATGTTTGGATTTCAAATTTTCTCAAGCATCGTACTCAAAGGGTCCAGGCGTCCCGCAGGGTACGGTGCTTGGACCACTTTTGTTTTTAACATACATCAATGATCTCCCAAATAAACTTAACTCATCAGTTCGTCTATTTGCTGACGATTGTGTCCTATACCACCAAAGTCAAAATGATATTGATTCCGAGGAGCTTCAATGTGATTTAGATACCCTAGTTCAATGGGAAAAAGATTGGCAGTTATCATTCAACCCTTCTAAGTATCATATTATGAGACTAACTCATGCTAGATCACCTAAGCATTATGACTATAAATTAGGCAATTCCATCTTGAGTGAAACTACTGGTCATCCATATCTTGGCGTTCATATCACTAAAAATCTCACTTGGAATACTCACACTAGAAATCAAAAACATCTCGGTTTGGACAAAGCATCTCGGTTTCAAGTGCCTCAAAACAATGGCTACTATTCTATTGTTCTCACTAAACCGAGACAGAAAAGTGAGATGCCAAACTGAGATGGTTTTTTGCATAAAAATCAATAATTCAATTTATGTGACTCACTTTCAGGGATCAATAATTAGTATCTCAGTTTAGGGTCTCGGTTTCAAGTGGTGTTACATAACACAACAATGCCATTGTTTTGAGGCACTTGAAACCGAGATGGTTTGTCCAAACCGAGATGTTTTTCACTTCTAGTGTCATGTTGAACAGATCCAATCAAAAGCAAATAGGACACTTGGCTTCATCATGAGAAACTTTTATTCCTGCCCCAAACATGTCAAAGAATCTGCATACAAAACCCTTGTTAGGCCACTCCTTGAATATTCATCCGCGGCTTGGGACCCTTACACATAAGATCTCGTTAACAAGTTTGAAAAGGTGCAAAGAAGAGCTGCCCGTTTTGTGTGTAACGACTTCACTACAAGATCAGAAGGTTGTGTCTCAAATATGATCCAATCACTTGAATGGTCATCACTCGCAACAAGGAGAAGAGCTCGCAGAATTACCATCATGCAGCAAGCAAGACTGGGTCACTTATCCTTGCCATTTTGGTGAACTCACTCAGCCCATCCAACGCCGGTCACCGTCACGCCATACCCATAGCTCTGCATATAAATTACCAACAACAAACAAGAACTGCTATAAGTATTCGTATATACCACGCACCATACCAGACTGGAACTCTTTACCAGAGAACATAATCCAAATAGAGAACATTGAACAATTTAAAGAGGCTGTAGGAAACCATCTTCAAGCACAAGAAACTCAAGACTGAATAGCAATTAATACTGCATGCGCACAACACCTGACCGTTTGACTCCAATACAGGAGTGTTGGCCAGTATTATATCCAGATCCAGATCCAGATCCAGATGATGGTTGTAAAAAAATGCGTTTGAATCAGCTCGCCCATGCTAAAGTGCACTCTGTTTGAATGTGACTTAGTATTTTGTTAATTAGTAGTCAGTACAAAGCACTGAAGTAGCCTAATTATCTTTACATTATGCACAAATCAATTACAATTTTCAATAACCAGTAAGCAGATAAAAGTTGATACTTATTGTAATGTCAAGTTTGTTAAAAATTTGCCCAAAGTTGCAAATAAGCGTGTGCATACAATGTACATATTATGGGCATAAGTAATTAGCCTGAATGAAATCATGTAATTGAGGAAATTTTTTCCAGATTTTCAAGCTATTGTTGGCAGAAATGACAAGTTCATGATAAGAGAACTGAGTCACAGAACTTAATCAGAGTAAATTTCACCGTACATGCATAAAAGCAACGTACAAATATTAATTAATTTGCATACTAATTAGCAATTAATTAACATGACTTACAATAATTAAAACAGTCCATTTTGAGAAAAACGTGTTTGAAAATTTTGATTTACATTGCCGTCTATGGGCAAATTAATTAAATATTAATTAGTCAATTATGTCCAAACGATAAACATTTAAAAGGTGAAAATAGTCTGATTGTTGTAGCTTGACAATATCTATAACATATCAGAAAATACTTTTTTTGATCATTTTGACCATGTAACACAAAAACCACGACCTTCTGACATGCGACCATAAGCTAAAAAACTCTAATTTGATAAAGGTGACCTTGAGGGTGAAAAGTGGATCATGAATTGCCCCTTTAATTACAATAAAGATGAAAGACACATTTTAGAACAATATATCAAAGAAAGAGGTTGATACAAAAATTAATTTAGCTAAAAATGTAGATTTGTAGACTTTTTCATTGACCTCCAATGCAATGTTTCACGCCATGGAGTAACATGGAACAGCCTCAATTGACCAATCAGAGGACAGGATTTTAGTCTGTGACATCAGTGCGTCCAACAGAATAAATAGGTGGAGTTGTCACATCTGCGCGAGGGAACTGATATCATTTTGCTTTTTTCTATAAAAATACACCATGTATATATAGGTAAATTAGGTCTTAAATTAAAAAGCTCTTAAAGTTAAACATTTGGGATCATGCTACATTGAACAACATTGCTTTCCTCCCTCATAGGAAAACTCATAGACTAGGAATAGGATCATGCTTGAAGTGAAACAAGTGCCAAAATTTATTTAAAATTCCACTTATTACCAACTTTGATTACCTGTCAATCAACGAAATTGCTGCGTGGAGGAGGATCAGGATCAGCACGATCAGGATCAGCAAATTTAGCTTTTTAGTGAAATATAGAGAAAGTTAGACGACCACGGCAGCCATTACGGTTTGACAGTTCTCCCTATACAATGCATGTGTTCTCAGTGGTGGTCTAGAAAAATTGACTTGGATGGCTTGGCACTTGCTGGGATTTAATTGGCAAGTTATTGTCCACAGTCCACTCAGTAAATTCATTTAGATCATCCTGAATTGAGCTCGGACAACCACCAGAAAAGTTCTCAGCAAATATCAAGTCATCCACATATTTCCAATATTGGCTGCTAGCACTTTTAGTCGCATCATTAATAAGAATTTGGAATCCGATGGGACCAAATTTTGTACCCTGAGGTACACCACCTTTGATAGAAACGAAATCCGACAAAACATTTTTGTACCTGACACATTGTTGGCGGTTACAGAGGAAGTCGCAAATCCAAGGAACTATGGACTTACGGACTCCAATGTCGATGATCTTACGAATCAGAAGGGTGTGGTCAAATGATGGTAGATGTTTGCAACTCATAGGACATGCTATTTGCATAAAAAAATCTTTATTTTGTTTTTTTAGTAATCAATACCATCATTAATTAGAATATGCCTGCGCGGCACAAGAAAATGCATCTCCGTGCATTTAAAATGTCATAACTTGAAAAGTATTCACCCTACCCTAGGAAAAATATACAAGAAAGCTTTTTCTTCAAGGAATCCCAAAAATGGTACATTGTATTGTTGTAATGGTAGGGGTAAGTATGAAAACACTATGGTTAAAAAAATATCAACATTTAACAAAAATGTGAATTAAAAAAAACCTTAGTGTAAAATATGTTAAACTGCTCTCTGCAATAGTGAATAGTGAAATACTATTTATAAACCTACCTACACTGCCGCATCAGCCATATCTCTATATATAGGCATTTATCCGATTTTCATCAATTTTGGACAGAGTTTCATCAAATTTGGACAGAGTAAATATTCACTGTAAAGTGAAAGTTCCTCGTTTTGGAACTAGTCTTCGTTTTTCTAAAATGAGTAGGCTACTCGTTTTTCTAAAACGAGTAACAAAACAAGGCAATTTCCTTGTTTTGTTACTCATTTTACCAAAACGAGTAGCCTACTCATTTTAGAAAAACGAGGACTAGTTCCAAAACGAGGAACTTTCACTTTACAGTGTATTGTATTTTACCGAAGTAACTATTCTGGAATTGCATTCATTGCATATGAAAATATGGCATGTTATGCATATTACTGCTTTCGTCTGAACATAAAAAAATAGTTTATAATTTCTGCGCATTTGTTTTAAAACTTAACAACCTGAAAATATTCTATAGATACCATTACAAGGTAGGTCCTAATAATGAGTTATGAGAAATTGATTAGTTACACAGTAGGCCTAATGAGATTTGTGGTGTATTTGTATATGGTTCATGAAATCAGCAATGGAAGATCAAATATTAAAAGAAGCATTGATTTATTCATAATGAATACTGTAAAACAAGAAATATTTTTGGAAAGAAAATTTTGTGAATTTCAGAAATGTGGTTTTTGGCGGTATTTTAATTTTACATCAGCATGCCATTGAAATCATTGTACATTAGTAAATATTAGCTGCAAATTAACTAAATTGTGATTTTGGGGTATTAGCGAAATTAAATTGCCAGCAAATATTTCTTGTTTTACAGTAGTATGAGTATTTGAGGAATTCTAGGTTGTTTGAAAATTAAAAAACAAGGTTTTTGAAAATTTTTAATTGTGCAGAAATACTTTAGAGCTGGAATGTACATACAGGAGAAATTTCCAATAACAATGTTCAACATGACCTGGTCCTAGCCCCGGTCCTAGCTGGCCTAGACCAAAACGGCAGCCATTTTATCCACTGGGCTATTCTGTTTCACCCTGGTTTATAATTCTATATTTCTTCCTTTTCTCTATTGTTTTTTGCTTTAGTCATGTCCTGCAATCAAGCAACACATGATCAACGTCCACCTTGTGCCTCATACCCATGATGATGTTGGCTGGCTCAAAACAGTGGATCAGTATTTCTATGGAGGTAAGTGACTGACCACCACAAATCAGTATTTCTATGGAGAAGGTAAGTTTATTAAAAGTCAAGGGGGACATACTGGGTGAATTAGATCAAAACAATGTTGTCCTCATGGCTATGTTAGACCTTACAGCAGCCTTTGACACGATAAATCATGCTACTCTCATCCAACGTCTCAGTAAAACTTTTGGTGTGTCTGATGCTCCACTCTCTTGGTTTAAATCGTACATGGAAAATCGTAGCAGTCGCGTTAGCATCGATGGAACTTTGTCTGACGAGGTTGAACTTGAATGTGGAACACCCCAAGGTTCCATCATGGGACCACTTCAGTTTACTACTTATATCCAACCAATTGGCAATATCATTCGCAATCATAATCTACGCTTCCACATTTACGCCGACGATACGCAAATTTATTGTGCCTATGATCCCAAGAAACCTGGTGAAAACATGTCTGCCATTCAGCGGCTTCAAAGTTGCATACTGGAAATAAGTAACTGGATGAAATATAACAAACTGAAATTGAACATGGACAAAACTGAATTCATATTATTTGGCTCACCACATAACATCAGGCAGTACTCTACTGATCATCTTATAGTCGGAAATGTGACGATTAAAAATTCATCTTCTGTCCGCAACTTGGGAATACATATGGATTCCACTTTATCAATGAACTCTTCTTAAATCTCATTTGTTTCCTCATGATTGACTTTTTTGGTTTTGATGATGCCTTTTTGTTTTTACCTGTAGTTTAAGATTGAAATTATTTTTTGTTTGTAGTTGTAAGTTATATTGTCATGCGCTTTGAATATTTTTGATAAGGCGCATTATAAGTACTATATGTATGTATGTATGTATGACTGACCACCACAAATCGGTATTTCTATAGAGGTAAGTGACTGACCACCACAAATCGGTATTTCTATGGAGGTAAGTGACTAACCACCACAAATCACCAGTAAAGTTGGCCCTTAGTACACTGACACCATCAAGAGTGACTTCAACTTAGATCTACAAGAGATCCAATATATCATGCATGACAGGGAAATCTGGTAGCTAGTGCTTCCATTCTGTCCATGGACAACCGATGATGATTATGATGAGTCAAATAAATTTGTTTTTATTGCAGGTTCAGAATTTTAGCTTTAAATTGAATCTGGGTCATTCCAATCTCAAATGTCACAAACGTTACCAAAATGTTACATGTTCTTGACCTTCAATTCGAATGAACTTTGGATATTTTCCAGGTATGCAGCAGCCCTTGAGGATAAATCGAGCTCATTCAAATTCAAGGGCAGGATTGTGTAACATTTTGGTAACGTTTTTGACATTTGAGAGTGGGTTTGGTTTCTTATGCAGCTAAATAATTTCTGACCTATCATTAGTATTTTCCAAAGAAAGTATTAATGGATCAATTGATGTTAAAAACATGCTTTTGTACAGGAGTCACAGCAAGAAAGTTTGTGATATCTTTTACTTTGGTTCGTTTGCCTCACTTGGATGTATAAAATTGAAATGGAGGAAAGCTAAGCCAGGGATTCATTCAGAGATCTATTTTTTTAGAAATATAACACGAGACAAAATACAATGGCTGTCATTTGGGGCTTGTCTCTTATAATAGAACAGTTACTACCAAATTAGCATTAAAAATAATTCTTATATGACATCAATTATAAATGTGAAAAAAAAAACATACTTGATCTATAATAAAACAAAAATTAAGAGCTTTGGTCTGTAAATGTTCTACTCTACTTTTACTTTCTCCATAGCCAATAACAGCATTCAGCATGCCGGTGTACAGTACATCTTGGATTCTGTAGTGTCAGAGTTAAACAAGGATCCCGGTAGAAGGTTCATCTATGTGGAGTCGGCTTTCTTTGAAAGATGGTGGTATGAACAAGATGACAAGATGAAGAAAAATGTTGAACAACTTGTAAACAGTGGTAAGATACAGAATGCTATGCTGGAACAAGGGGGGGGGGCACAAGATAGGAGATTCACCTCTGTGTGGTCTGGCAAATTTGAAAGATTGTGGTATATAAATGACATGGCAAGATGAGAAAAAGGTTTGAACAATTGTTAAGAAAATACTGTATATTGAAAATATTTAAACATATGCTGAATTTTTCTTCAAAGTCTTTTATAAATTTTCTACTGCAATGCTCTTTTTAACTTGATGGGATCCTTGTTGTAACTGTGTTTTGTGTAATTTATTATAAATCTCTATATTTACTTTTTGTTTGTTTTATGTAAGGTGATGTATCACCCTCAGGCCTTTGGCTTTATGATGCATTTACCGCATCACATTGTTTATATTATAAATACTTTTTATGTGTATTGATTTTGTATGATATGCAATGTTGATGAAAATAAAGAATGAAATGAAATGAAGTTAAAGAATGTCGTGCTTGGGGGGGGGGGGGGGTGCACAAATTAGGCGATTCATCTCGATATGAAATCTATATTTGTTGGTGAGAATGGATTTTTTAGGTTTAAAGTGATACAATAAGATCATATGAAATAAAGTGCCATCTATTGGCTGGGTAGTTTACCACATTGAAAATATGTATTAAGACACTTTGATGGTTATGAATATTTAAATATACCTTTTTATAATGTTGATAGATATTGTGTCATCAAGTCTTTTTTTGAACGTTTCAACATTGATTGATGTTGAGAATAATAAATGTAGGCCTAAAGGACTCTGTTAAAACTGAACATGCGACTTTGGAACTACAGAGTCCCAATTTGAAAGAAAAAAAGCTTAATAGGCCTATATATTGGTGTTCCAATAAAAGTATGATTTCGCATGATTGTAGAATTCCAAGGAGGTAGTTTTCAAACAAACTCATAGGGTTGGATGTTTTAAATACTGTAAACGCCAATATTTCCGCGCTCAGTAATTTTCGCGCTCAGCCAATTTTTGACCATTTCGCACGTTTTTATTTTCGCGCATATAAAATTGTCGGTGTATAGAATTCCATTTGAAACACATCCACAATAATTTTCGCGGTACATTTATTTTTGCGCTAATCTCATTTTGCGCGAAAAGCGCGAAAATAAATGTAGCGCGAAAAATACCACTTATACAGTATATTATTTAATGAACCTGATATAATACTAAATCCCAAACGTTTAAAAACTACGTAAGTCTGAATTACGTCATACAAAAATTCCCCTGGACCTCTTGCATCCTGATGCAATGTTCAGCTATGAGTATGGCCTGCCATGGCAGTACTTTGTGTCCATCTGTATCGTTTGATGTATTGGGACTTGGGCAAATTTCTTGAATTTTGCTTGTTGGATTTTGTTGGACTGAGGCAGGTTTAATAAGGTTAAGATTGGATGTTGTGAATATTGTTTACTCTAAACCTCTATCTAAGTTCATATACAAACATCAATTTTAACTGCAATGCTCTGTAATTTGTTCGCAGGTCAGTTGGAATTCATCAATGGTGGCTGGTGCATGAATGATGAGGCAGCTGCACACTATAACTCCGTTATTGATCAGATGACGTATGGTCTGCGGTTCTTGAAAGACACCTTCGGCAAATGTGGTATTCCTCGCGTTGCATGGCAGATTGATCCGTTTGGTCACTCAAGAGAACAGGCTTCATTGTTTGCACAGGTACAGAAAAATTTCCAATATTTTGATAGGGTTATGCTGCTTACATGCTCAGGTTTGCTCAGGTATTTTTTGCTTGGGGAAACGGGAGGTCCCTGGTTCAAATCCTGGTGAAAACACATGTTTTTCACCACCCTTTTAAATGAGGTGATATTTAAATCTTTGTTGGTCCTGGACATTCATATATTTTTTTTGTATGTTATCAGAACTTTAACAACTCCAATTTAGTTGTATATATCAAGTCCTGCCCTCTAATTAAAACTGATCACTCTTGTGCGAACTGTTCAAATGTATTATACCTTCTTTGAACTGGTAGATCTACCTAACTAATTTCTGAAACTCTACATAGCGAATTACATACTAAAAATAAGTAGTCATGCACACCAACTAAAGAATGTTACCTATATTTTGTTGTGTGAGATCCTCAAATATGGAAACCATTTGCTTTCTTAATGTAAAGAATGCACAAGAATTTTCAATTTATCATGCTAAAATTCAATGAAATTGTCAAAAACTTAAAAGATAATTTTTGGGCTAGATACAGATTTTTTACTGGAAAGGAAACAACCCAAGGGATATGCATGTGTATAATCTGTGATTTCCAAAAAACTTTTAGCCAAACTACCAATGCCTTCATTAAGGATGTCAATAATATCTGGAATACCTCAGCTTATTAAGCTCTTTCTCAAAAATTTTGAAAAATTCTATTTATGTTCAGCCTTCAAAATTACCTTAGTTCAAAAAACCTCATCTATGAATTTCAGTCTGGCTTTCGCCCTTCCTATTCATCACGACATTTAGGTGTTTGTCTTATTGTATTTTCTTTTACTTGCTATGTTTGCATTGTAAGTCGTTTTGTCGAATAAACATGAAATGAAATGAAATGAAATGAAATATATAGCTTGTGTTGATATTCTAAATACCTTACATTGTCTATGTAGCAGTGTTCCCGCTAAGGTTTTTGAGCTTGTGCCAATTCAAGCAATTTTGATAAAGCTGAGGAGGTGCTTACGCCAATATCATGATTGAGGCTGAAAATTGGCCAAACAAAGCAAGGAACAGAATCCATTTTACACATTTCAAAAAACCTGTTGCGCTAATTTTCTGGGCTCCTGCGCCTATGGCGCACCATGCGACCTTAGCAGGAATACTGGTACGAGTGTCAAAATAATTACCAAGAACAAATTAAAATGTAATGCATCATTTTCATTTCAGATGGGTTTTGATGCCTTCTTCTTTGCCCGCCTTGATTACATCGACCGAGCTACACGACTGAAGAACGCCACCATGGAGCAGATTTGGCACGGCGATCCATCGCTAGGAAGCGTGGCTGATATATTCTATGGAGCCTTCTTTAAGCATTACGACCCTCCGCCAGGTTTCTGTTTTGATCAGAGGTGTAGGGATCCTCCAATCCAGGTTGGTTTCATCCTAACTCTAACCCTAACCCTAAAGAAGCGTGGCTGATATATTTTATGGTGCCTTCTTTAAGCATTATGACCCTCCACCAGGTTTCTGCTTTGATCAGGGGTGTAGGGATCCCCCATCCGGGTTGCAAGGTTTTACCCTAACTCTAACCCTAACCCTTAGGAAGTATGGCTGATATATTCTATGGAGCCTTCTTTAAACATTATGACCCTCCACCAGTTTTCTGCTTTGAGGTGTAGGGATCCCCCAATCCAGATTGGTTTCACTGAAAAAAGTTGAAAAAGGGGCTATCTACACAGAGCACTGGCCCAGATCAATCTGCATTTCCAGAAACCACTTTGAAACTAGTTAGCATCTACATGGGAAAAGTTTGGGATCTTTTAGTCCTGTAGAAAAAAAAGTCCATAATAAACGCCAAATAATGTAGTAAAAATTCCAATTTTCATAGCTGCCAAAAAAGAATAAAAATTTTCCATTTTAGCTTTGTTGGTATAACTCCCTTACAACAAATACGTTTATTGCACAATAATTTTTGAAATAAAACCAAAGCTGATGTTCTTTGAGCACATGTGTGAAAACTTGTGTTGAAGAAACAAGACAGACCAAAT
>JXSR01S073632.1:58607-81581 GCA_000969725.1 Ophiothrix spiculata
GTAGTTCTTATTTGTTTACATGTTTCAAACTTGACGCGCTGCCTGTCATCTATCGTGTCATAATGGATGGGCGGAGTTAGGGTAAGAACCAGTCAGATTGCTTCATTGAATTATAAGCCACACCCACTGAATAAGAATATTCAATAATCATAGCACTACAACATGCGCAAGTGATATTTGCTTTCATTGATTGAAATTATGTTCGCGCTGTGAGAGTGACATTCGTTCTTTGTTTTAGCGAAAACGTCAGAGCGAATATCAAGAGCAAATGTCACTCGGCCAAGCGAATGTCTTTGGACGTCAAGCCTAAGGAGTATGAATGTAGGTTGCAAAATCTGGCAGGTATTCCTTAATTACACAAAAAATGAATGAAAGGAAGTGTTTTTATATCAGTAAATGAGTAATCAAGATAGTAAATGCCCAGCCTGTATGAACTCCAGGCAAATGATAATTTCTGACCAAGTTTGTTATTATTGAAGTCATTAAATTTCCTACAAATCATGAACATCTGAACACAATAAATGTGTGGAGTAAACAAGCGTATCACCTTGCATAGTATGGGAAACTTTTTATTTTCATGTGAACTTAGAGTTTACCAACCAATCAAGACACATGCACTGCATTTTCGTTATCACTGCATAATTGCACATGCTCTAGACATACGCACCCTGCAGATTTAATCGTGTTGTAGGAAATTTAATAATTTCAACAATAAGGGTTTTTAGTTGTGGGAAAACTATATCCTGTAAGTAAGTTAAACTCTTACAGGGTTTGAAAATTAAATGTTTTCAGATGTGCCTGCTATAACATTACCCCAAAAGGTATGCACATTTAAATGTTAGACCATGTCAATGTCAGAACCTGGGGGATAGGGTTAACCTTCCCAATTAAAGACTCACCAAGCGTGTTTTCTGGGTTGCTTCACAATGGATCTTTTTGTACAATCTGCTTCTCACAGTATTATGTTTTGTGCCATCTTCAGCTATTTTTGTTGAAAACTAGACTTAAAAAACGGAAAATAGATTTGAACCAAATACGAAAAATTCTCTACTTCACAAATTGTTATAATTGTATTCTATTTTCTGTTCAGAATTTGGTTGGTAATACCATGAAAGTAATGCTACCAATGAATGACTCTGTCACACCACCTGAGGTCCAGTTTTGTAACTACCTTAATATAAGTGTGTGTCCTCTAACAGAGACTGTTGAATCGGTAAGTACTAAAAGGTGATATGTGGGATTGAGAATTAGGCAAACCCATGTCTGACTGGCTGTGCCATAATATACAAATACAACATGGTATTGAGGGAAAATTACTGATCCCTGGGTGTTGGATGTGGGTGACTACTTCCCGATGCGAAGCGGAGGGAAGTAGCCACACACATCAAACAACGAGGGATCAGGAATTTTCAATACTTCTCAAAATAAACCATGTTGTATTTGTTTTACTATACCTCATAATTATTTCACTAAATGTAATATAAGCAAAACCAAAAATCACCTGAAATGTATACTGTTTTGCGTCACCGTATGAATTTCCAACCGAGGGGTGCGGTAGTAGGGGTGCGATAGTTTTTCTATTTTTTCCCTGCATGGGCGTTACGCGCAATCGGGGTAGTAGGCAAAATGCTGTCACGCGCATCAGGTTGAACTGTCCAATCATATTTCACGGTTGCCTAATGAATATTTATGAGGTATAGTAAAAAATGCTATCACACACCTGATGTGTAGTTAATTTTATTACTACCTTGATATACAGTGTGTGTCTGATAATAGAGACCTACATTTTTGTAAGAAGCTGTACATGATATGCTACTTCTTATGTGACCACCAACAAGAAGCCTAATATTAGTAAAATGACAGATTACCAACCAGTCACAAGCAGTACTTTTTGACCAGGTATATGTTTAAATGTGGACATGAACTTCCAGTTAGGATATGCATGAATAAACAATCTTTGAAATAAGGATTGTAGATCCAAGAGCAATTTCAGTGAGAAATACAAGATCCATTTCTTTGTGCACAAATTAATTTGTGATCCATCAGCACAGCAGCTGCATCCTTATTTCAAATCTTGAGCATTAACTGTTTTTTCACTTCGTTGGCTTATTTATAGCCATACTTTCAATACTGAAAGAGCAACACTTTTTAGTCAAAACAAATGTTAGCATGTTTATAATTTACTTTTAACTGATTGACTTTGACCTGTGACATGCATTGTGTAAGTTTTCAGCACTATAGCTTGTTTTCTCTTGATAGGCAAAAGAAAGCATGCAACCCTGGGAATGGGGCTGTTATGTAAATTTATACAAATGGAAAATTAGTATACCAATTAATTTTACATTTTATGGTATGGAATTTGGAAATGAAATTTTTGATTTACAATCAAATATGGGCTTTCATCAAAAACTTTACTTCCGGTCGAGCCCTGGGTGAGAATGTGATCGGAACCTAAACCTCAAAACAGCCCTCAACCCCCGCAAACACACACCCCTCCCCTCCACCCACCCCACGCACACGAGGGAAGGTCTTCAGATTTGTTGTTGTTGTTAATCACAACAGATCTTTCCAGTATAGTCAGTATTTTAGTCCCTATATCTATGCCACTCGAAATGTTTTCTATGAGCTGACACGTTCTGATTTAAGTCAATTTGATAAGAGTTGCTTTTTTACAATTTGCCAACAGCAGAGTTCTTCAACCAATGGATAAGTACATGTGGTGTAGTTGTACCCCCTCTGGCTATGCCATTGCACTTTATCAAGAGATCCCCAAATTAGATAGATAACCTATGCTATACCCATAGATTTAAAGGGGAGATACAAGGCATGCCGCCATTTTTATCCCGGCATGGAGGCAAAATTGGGGGTATTTGGGTTTTCACCGAAGCTGCGTCGGGACTTGTCGCAACTTTAGCGCGTCCATTATCTTTTGCGTCTGTTTTGTTTAGGCGCACTGTCTGCGTAAATCTTGTGCGTGCTGGATAAGATGCACTTAAATTACGCATCTCTGCTGAGGTCTTGGAAGACGCACAATAACAAATATAAAGCGCCAGCTTACGGTCGGTCAAGATTCGGCTTGTCTCGAGTGGACCCGAATACCCCCAATTTGAGCTCCATGGCTGACGACGCCATTACACGGGCAGGTATACAAAGCCTGGTATCTCCCCTTTAAATCTATGGCTATACCATAAGTGTTTTTCACTTCTGTCACAGAGGATTTGATAAATTCCAGCTTATTCGTCAGTATATGCAGACGTAGGATCAGTAAGAAGGTATTGAGATCCACAAGTCAGAATATATTATATCACACATACATACATCCTATGCAGTTGATTGGTGTATTGATATTTGGTAGGTTTACCGTCACCCCTTCAGTGCAATGCCGCAATGCAAAACACATGCAACAAGTTGCAGGTAGACGCTCTTGTTTTATTGTGAAGGTGGACTCATCAAACTTTTTATGCTGTAAAAGAAAAAATCAAAATGGTGTGTCAAGTTTTGAGGTTATAGAATTTATGTATGAGTGATATAAGACATATTGACTGCCATAAATTCACATGATGGTCGAAAATCATCACTTAGTGAAAAGCGTATCGTCGGTCACATCACATTCTGTTCTATATGAGGAAAGACGCATTTTGAGAAAATTGCATTTGAAAAATTCGTACATAGACTTTGTGTCATAGAAGAGCCTTATACTTAAGTTTTCTTTTGATACTAATATTTTTAAAAGAAAAGACTTCAAAGTTTTTATTATGTTTAATTTCAAATAAAAATACTGCATAAAACCCTTTTTAATATAGCTTTGAACCTATAGATCTTTATGTGGAAACGCTTTTTTTACATTTAGCGATCTTTTAGTACAGTAATTGAATACGTCAAACTGTTCTATATGATATAGATCTGCATGCGAACAAAAATTTAATTGCGAAATTGAAATAGCGCACCATATAGATCTGTATGTGATGCGTTGTATATACTTTATTACATAATTTTTGCATATAGCGCAGTTTAATTTTTTGAAACGCCAAATTTAAATAGAACGCATATAGACCAAAATTTATTAATCATTTCTTGTTAATTAGGCTAAATTAAAGCCTGTAACTTGGTAGAAATGAGGAAATCATCAATATATCAATCCAGTCAAATTTTCTCAAAAAATTCAAAAATGTCATATAGAATGGTATGTGATGCGACCGACGGTATGTCTTCTTCCAATCATACCCGCTGGAGAAATCTCTCTCTCCTTCTGTGATGATATTTCAGCCCTCACACTCAATATAAGAGTCTGTTATCATTTCTCATTGTTTCATTCCAAGTTCACAATCACAGACAGACATATTGCTTTCATATCTTCCATTCAAGTTCACGATCACAGCATACAATCCAATCGCCCGTAACATCAACAGCTTCGTTCGCGTACCTGTCAACTACCACTCCTATCACGTCCAAGGAGCCACGGGAAAACCAGAACCAAGCCAAGTAAGTCTCTCTATATTTTGATCAACACTAAATAGACAGGGCTATCGTGAATTGATATAGGAAAAGGTGTAGCTGAACATATCTCGACTGCAGCAGACGCAATATACATTTGTGTGGCTTTTTGCACAGGTATCTATGGCACATGTATAAGTGAGATTATCTTTGCTCTTGGATAAAGATAAAGCCTTACAATTTCCAACTATTTAGTAATGATCAAAGTATATACCTGCACTTTTTTTTGCAAACTATTATTAACATTTCACAACTGAAAAGTGGGCACTTAGTGTACATAAAATAGATCTGAAATTATCATTGTAAATATACATTGACATACGGATTATTTATTGTGCAATTCTTGATTCTGGTATGTTTAAAACCTTGCCTCTTTTCTATCAAAATAAAAGATGAAATGCATGTTGAAAATTTCATTTGATTCCAATCCTTTGTTGTCAAGTCACAAGGTTACCATATTGTAAATGAGTCCTGATAATGGTCATAAATGCTGTTGGGGATCCCGATTAGTAATTAGAAATTGACATACTTTCTCATTTTTTTCAAGAATTCAGGATGTCACAAGTTAGTCAAGGATTCTTGTAATTGGCTAAAAAATCTTAATTGCGCATAGATATACAGGGGAGATCCTGGAATTCTCATACCGACCCATGTAATGGCATTCTTAGCCATGGAGCTCAACTTGGGGTATTTCGGGTACTCTTGGTTTCCGCTAGAATCAAAGATGTGGTTGCTTGTAGAGCAAACTGCACAGAGGATAATTTATGCTAATAATATGCTAACCTGCACACAAAGCCTGTGTGCACTGTGCATGTTTTAGTATTCGTGCATCATGACAAGATGTGAATCATGCATCATCCGCAAACACCCAAATACCCCTAATTTGAATAAAAATGGTGGTATCAAACTAAAGCCAAGATTATCAAAGGGGCAATTCATGATCCACAACCTCATTCCGAAGGTCACCTCTATCAAAATTCCACAAATCGGAGATCCCAGACTCACCTCCATTTTTTTTTTCCAACCTTGTAGCGCCAGAAATTTTTTGTGGCAAAAACGACAAGCAGATATATCAATTACCTTGTTGTGATAGTTGCAACAAAATATCAGTTTGATTTGGCCTAAATTGAATTTTTTTTCATGCCTGACCATCGCAGCAGTATGCAAATTTCTCATGCTACATTGCGACAGCTCATTTTCACGTCTGTTGCAGCTGCAAGCTACAAATCGTCATGTGAGTGCAAGAAAGTCGTATCTGCAATAGCTGCCATTTGTCATAAATTTGGCATGCACACTGTCAAATCTCCAATCTTGGGTCAGTGGTTCTTGAAATGGTTCTTCAGGTGACACCGTCACCTGAAGAACCATTTCAAGAACCACTGACATAATACAAGTAATTTTTGAGGGATTTTTCACATTCTTGTGACAAAGTATAAAATAAAAATAACTCAGGGCAGCCATTGCAGATACAACTTTCTTGCACTCACATGACGAAATGCAACAGCAACTCTGAAACCACCTTTCTAGTTGAAAGGACAAAATGTTGACATTTGGATTGAAGCCAACTTTGTTCCATTGGGACAATTTTCAATAGGAAAGATATGATCCTCTGCTGTAGTTATACACAACAAAGTTGCTCTACATGTACAGCTACCCTGAAGGGACCTTGTCACTGTTGCACAAAGGTAAAATAAAATGACAAAACTGCTATTGTTTGGTTCTATTCAAGATTGAAGCAAACCAAATTGAATTTTATCAATCAAACCATTTATCTTGGATTTTGCATATATCTGTTTTTAGGTTATCCCTGTCACTCAAGGTACAAAGCACGTCCGAAGAGATCGAGGGAATGCAACTTATGAACTAGTCATTCCAGTTAGCCTACCCCCTCTGGGTTATACTACATACCAAATGCAAGCTATCACAGGATCAGGTATGTTTAGAGCTGATCATTCAAGTTAGCCTACCCCCTCTGGGTTATACTACATACCAATTGAAGCTATCACAGGAACAGGTATGTTTAGACTTATGAGCTAGTCATTCCAGTCAGCCTACACCCTCCAGATATACTACATACCAAATGCAAGCTATCACAGGATCAGGTATGTTTAGACTTATGAGCTAGTCATTCCAAGTCAGCTACCCCCTCTGGGTTATACTACATACCAAATGCAAGCCATCACAGGATCAGGTATGTTTAGAGCTGATCATCCAAGTTCAGCCTACACCCTCCAGATATACTACATACCAAATGCAAGCTATCACAGGATCAGGTATGTTTAGAGCTGATCATTCAAGTTAGCCTACCCCTCTGGGTTATACTACATACCAATTGAAGCTATCACAGGAACAGGTATGTTTAGACTTATGAGCTAGTCATTCCAAGTCAGCTACCCCCTCTGGGTTATACTACATACCAAATGCAAGCCATCACAGGATCAGGTATGTTTAGAGCTGATCATCCAAGTTAGCCTACCCCCTCTGGGTTATACTACATACCAAATGCAAGCTATCACAGGATCAGGTATGTTTAGAGCCGATCATTCAAGTTAGCCTACCCCTCTGGGTTATACTACATACCAAATGCAAGCTATCACAGTATCAGGTATGTTTAGACTAGTTTGCCATGAATAATTTTGTATAAAAATTGGTTACTGTAGGAAAGTTCTTATACCCTAGAACACACATGGTCAAGTGGTGGAAGTCCTTGACTCTTAATAATGGGGCATTGAAAGTTCGTTATGTATACGAGGGGGTATCAAAAAGTTTTAAATTTTACCCAGAAGGGATTGAGCTATATCAATGACATTTTTTCAGAATAGTCAACTCGTCTTTATGTACATTATGGTGCAAAAATTGTCTCATAGGTAGTTTTACTTTCTTTACAGGGGGTGATTGATGTCATCTACCTACCCGCTTAAAACTTAAGCTGCATTGAGGAAATTGAGACATGCGGCGTAATTAATTCCTTCCATTTGAAGGGTTATATGGCCCAGTAAATCTTATTGGCACCACCAAAGTTTAATTGTTTGATACCATAGTAGTGCGTAGGGTTTCCTCTATCCATTGATACCAAAATTATGGAAATCGGTCCATGAATGACGTCACAATTGTGTAATAAAACATGACTGACCTGGAAATGTTGATTTTCATCGAAATCTAAAATCAGATTTTTTCAATAAAGAGGATCCCTACAATAATGGTCTGTAGACAATCAGTTGAAAGTGGGAGAAATGTGTTACCTTGCACATTGACTATATAAAGATGCCTAAAGTATCTCATAATGAAATTTTGTTCCTGGTTCTTCTGGGTAAAGTTTAAAACTTTTTGACACCCCCTCGTATGAGTGCAAGAAAGTCGTATCGGCAATAGCTGCCTTCCGTCATAAATTTAGATTGGACACTGCATGACCTCAAGTCGTGGGTCAGTGGTTCCATTTTGAGGGATTTTTCACATCGTTGTGACAAGGAATAAAATAAATATAACTAAGGGCAGCCATTGCAGATACGACTTTCTTGCACTCACATGACGAGTTATGGGTTTGAATCCTCATTTCATTTCATGTTTATTAATTCGGCAAATGACAAATAAACAACAAATAGCACAGTAAATACACATAGAATATCATTTATACAAAACTATACAACCTAAACACCATACTGCCAAGTGCCAGGATAACCCATAAAGTCCGCCGCAAGTGCCAACTTATTTCCAATGGGGTCCTACAAAAAACAGAAAAGTGACTGTGGGAACGAGACTAATATAAACAAGCACAAAAAGGGCACCACTGGAAACAAGCTATACAGATGCAGCAGACTGCCGATTCATAGCAGTTGAAGCCAAGTGATTTTCACAGCTCTTTTGAATGAAGTTTTACTATGAATTGCTTTAATGCAAGATGGTAACCCATTCCAGTCAAGAGTGGCATGATAAAAAAATGAGTTTTTAGAAAAGGATCCAACCCTAGGGACAAGAAAAATCCAAGAGCTACCCCTTGTTCTATGAGAATGGGAGTCTGATATACGAACAAAAAATTGATTAAGATAATCAGGACTGACTGAATGAAAAATATTAAACATATGATTGAGTCGAAGTTGGCGTGATCTACTAGATGTGCTAAGGAGTCCGACAGTGTCAAGTTCATTGTAACCTATGTGACTTCTGGGAGGAAGATTTAAAATAAAACGAATCATTTTATTTTGAAATATTTGAAAGGAATGTTGGTATTTTTTTATAAGCCTGTGTGCCATGAGTTACAACAATAATCAATGTGGCATTGCAATAAAGCAGAGCACAGAGATCTGTCAAGATTTTGACTGAAGAAATTCTTAGGACAGTATTTGTTGAGTCCTAAAGCAATTATCTATGACCCAGGTATCAAATGGGTACCGGCAGTTCTCAGCGCTTATAACAGTAATAGTCTCTTAGCGAAGGAGGTGTGGCAATCACCGAACCTCAAATATAACAAATTGTGTAGTCTGCATGGCCCAATGACTTTGAAAGAGAAATCGGCACTCCACCTATTTTTTTACTGATTTACTAATCATGATATGAAATAATGTTGTAGCGCATGTCACCAAATTAAGTATTAAAATGGAATAAAATGGAACTTGCTCATGTAAAAATGAGCTTGTTCATCTTCCTCAAATTGATGTATTTATGTTAACCAGAGATAGGTATATTTTTTTGACAGCTCGACAATCCAGCGTTTTTACCAAACCAATAACTGCTTCACCTAACAAAGATACAACTATCTCAAACAAGGTAAGAAAAAGCACCATGAGAAATGTATGGGTTATTGTTT
Source organism: Ophiothrix spiculata (assembly GCA_000969725.1). NCBI lineage: Eukaryota > Metazoa > Echinodermata > Ophiuroidea > Amphilepidida > Ophiotrichidae > Ophiothrix > Ophiothrix spiculata. The sequence goes on from JXSR01S073632.1 coordinate 67,906, forward strand.
CAAATCAATTTCGGACATAAATTGGCAATCTGAATGCAGCCACTGCATATCCGCACGTTGTGACAAGCACATGACATCATCTACACTCCTGCTCGAAAGTATTTCTGCATAATTAAAAACGTTCAGAAACCTCATTTTTTATAATAAACGACCTATAAAATCATCAAAGATTCTTACTAGTACAGGTAACTTATATATTCAATATGAATAAATGGATGTTTGTTTTAATATTTTTCTTCCATTGCCATTGAAATGGCTGATTTCATGGGCCATATACAAAATCACCACAAGTACAAATCTCATTAATATGTAACTTATCAATTTTTCATAACCTCATTATTACCTTGTAGCTGGATAGAATATTTTCAGGTTGTAAGTTTTAAAACAAACGTGCAGAAATGTGTATAAACTCGATTTTTTTATCTGCAAACAAAAGTAATAATGTGGATTACACGCCATATTTTTCAAATGCAATGAATGCAATTCCGGATTAGTAGTGCGATAATTATACAATATTGACTCTGTGAAAAAAGATGAAAATCCGATAAACGCCTTTTGAGGTATGACTGAATAAAGTTGTTGTGCAGAAATACTTTCAGTGGGGAGTGTACATGATCTATGCATCACTGATATAATCAACTGTACAGAGGTTGGCCGTGGCAACAATACTGTGGTTAAAGCAATACTAGAAAGTGTGAAAAATGGAGCACCCCCCCCCCCCATCACCCATGACTTTTTATTTTTTGGGCCTATTGTGTTTGTTTTGGTAGATACAAATACCCTCCGAACGATTTCGCTTAAAGATGGTTACTTTTTCTGTTATGGCCATTTGTTGAATTAAATTCGGGATCCTGAATTTAATTCCACATGTATTAGAATAGGAAATAAAGCATGCATGTGCTTTTTATCCATTTTCCGGTAGCAAAACAATTTGTTGACAAAATAACACTTGAATATGCATTTAGATAGTCACATTCCTTCATTTTATGCTGTTTTTACTATGAACCATTTTTGATCAAAATCTTATAGTATTGCATATGCTTTAAGTAATCGTAGCTGATCCCTGGGTGATCGTTGCTATCCGTCTTGTACCCCTGCGTATATAACTGTTAGAAAATTCCAGGACAAATATAACTTCCACCACTAACATTATATCCACTATATATTACTAATGGTAAACTAAAAAATATGTTAAAATCTATAAACAGTGCCTGTGAATCTCTGCGGATACGGAATAACATAATTATGTTCACTATAATGAATACTTCTGTTAGTTTTTGTGGAAAGAAAAAAAACCCTGATTTTTATAATATGTTGAATATCCGTGACCCACTAGAAAGACACGTAAAATGTATTCTTAATTTATATTTAGAAATCTCTAGTACAATCATTGCATGTAAAATTTGCTTTGTGCATGTAAATTTTTACCTGTGCATGTAATTTTTGGATTCGGGTACGTAAGGTTCTGAATTTTCATATCCGAAATTTATTTGAAACAACAATAATAAATATGTGTTTCAGTTTGAAAGTGAAATGGGATAAAATTAATGCATGCAAGGTGAATTTTATGTGAAAATTTGTAGTAACTGATGAAAAGTTGGTCAATATTTGTATTTTTTTGTAGATTATAAGTTTGACATTTGATGGGACTACAGGACTGTTGAAAACCATGACCGATCTGCGGACCAACTTGAGCACATCTCTAAAGCAATCATATGTGTGGTATAACAGCAGTAATAAAGGCTTCATAGATACCCTGCCAGAGGATTACCAACCCTCTGGGGCCTATATTTTTAGGCCCAACTCGTCTGATCCATCCCCTGTTGCTAGTGGACCAGTATCACTATCTGTCGTTAAGGTGAGATTTCTGTCATATAATACTCCCTGCCCTAGTTATTGTTAAGGTGAGATTTCTGTCATATAATACAATCTGCCCTAGTTAATTAAATTGATCCTTCCCCGATAGCGAGTGGACCTGTATCCCTGTCCGTTGTAAAGGTGAGTTAGCATCATTCTCATAGATATATGGGAGATACCAGGTTACCTATACTGCAAAGTGTAAAGGGTGTTTTGTGCAAATAATAAAAAAGGGTGTTTTGTTATCAATATAGTAAAATCAAGGGTTATAGCTAACCAAATTTTAGTGGCAGCTAAAGTTCATAGAAAATTGTATCAATAAAGCATTTAGATTACAATAAAAATGTGGCACTTTACAGGTGGTTTCGAGTGCAATTTGTCATTTCAGTGTCGGCTAGCAAGACCTAAAATTCCCTTGAGTGCTAGTTACTGCTGCATAGTTGGTAACCCACCCTTTTTAAAGGGTGGGTTTGCAAAATCAAGAAAATAGATAAAAGGGTGGGTTTCTTGATTCTATGGTTATAAAGGGTGGTTTTGTAAAAATTGTGGATTAGAATTATAAAGGGTGTGTTCTTGACTGAGACTAAAATTTTGATCAAATGCAAAAAGCGAACCCTAGAACCCTATTCCATTTTCAGACTAGTGAACCTTCGGACTAGCAGGCTGTAATCTTCCAAAACACTCGGTATTAAATTTTTGCAGTCTGTGCTAAGAATAAAAAGGGTAAGACTTCCAAATAAGCTAGTACACATATTGTGGTCCACTGCAGTCAAATCTAAAATGGTCAAAGGGCGGGTTTTGACTTTATGGTATAAAGGGTGTTTTCATATAAAGGGTGGGTTAAAAATAAAAAGGGTGGGTGAAAAAATGGCACTGCCAGCTATGTGCTGACTGGTGCTGACCAGCGTAGCTGTAACCCTGCAAGATGATATTGAAAATTGAAAATGAAAGATAAATTCAAAGTCATGATCCAGAGTAATGTCTTGAGTTCTGCTTGCATCAAGATATCTGTTTATAATTTTTTTAATATTCTTTTTATTTGTTTGATTTTTGAATAGGGTTTCGTTGTCAATGAAGTTCATCAACAATTTAGTCCATGGTTGACACAGGTGGTGAGACTTCCATACAATAAGGAGTATGCGGAGTTCGAATGGACGGTTGGACCGATACCGTTTCAGTAAGTGTGTGTGTGTGTGGTGGGGGGGGGGGGGAGGCACATCCCTGTGCTCTATATAGACTATAAAGGGATCCTGTTAATCCTATTCAAGTAAGCTATATCTCTGCATGCCTTTATCAGTTCTCCTGACAAATGTATGGCCTACTTAGAAATGGACATTGTCCAAGGTATTTTGTACTAAAAAAGATAAGTATTAGTTATTTGAGGTGTTTTTTTTATTCACCCAGTATACTAGATATTTTCATGAATAATCTTTGCTAAGCTGATCAGAGTTACAAACAATATTTTGGTGTAATTCATATTATGATATTCAATTTCAGAGATGGTTTAGGAAAAGAGATCATCAGCCGGTTTGAAAGTGATATTGAAAGTGATGGATCATTTTACACAGACTCTAATGGCAGACAAATGTTACAAAGGAGGTAAGCTAGTTTATTGAAAATGAAAATTAAGGTTGTTCCTTATAATAAAAGTAATTGATTGGTGTAACATAGAAAATAGGTTGGAATATTTTTGTTGGGTAAATCTTTTGAAATGCCTATGATGCTTTATATATCAACCCACATACCCTATATATAATACAGATACTATTATTATTATTATAATTACGCAAGCATTTATATAGTGCCCCACAAGGAACGGAGCGCTTTACAAAACATACGAAAGGAAAAGTACAAAGCACAAAATAAGAAAACAAACCAAATAAACAGAGAGCAGCGTGATTAAGCAGATGATGATTAAGGGAACCACTGAGTTTTGAGCTGCTGCTTAAATATAGGCACACTCTGAGCTTCACGCAAACACATGGGGAGATCGTTCCAGAGGCGAGCTGCGGCAATGGTAAAGCACGCATCCCCAGGATGTTTGGATGATCGGAAAACAGTGAGCCAGGTTTGGTCCAAAGATGCAAAAGCTTGAAATGCTGGGAAAACTGCTTGATAAATAGTATATATATTCATGTTTTTATAATATTGCAATCAATTTTCGTTTTGTAGTTTTCAAAATTTAATTGACAGCTATGTATGCAGTTTATATTGACATCACATTGTACAACACGTTGTAGGTGGTCTAGCACACACAACAAAGGTGCACGCTTTGTAATACAACTATCATATTCTAAAAGCGATACAAGTTAGACTAATAAAAGAGCTATGATACAACTTTTTTCATATCACATGGAAGATTTTGTATCATAAAGAACTTTGAAGTCTTATACGTATATGGAAATATCCCTTTAAGCTATTGACCTATGATATTGTTGTATTTTTATCTACTAAATGATAAAAAACAAATGGCACAAATGCAAATAGTGAAACAAAAAGGTTGTTGACTCTGAGCAGGTATGAATCACAGAGTGTAAAACTCATGAAAATATTTGTTTTTATTGGTTTAAAACTCACAGAAGACAAATATTTAGGGTTGGTGGTAAAAATCTGAGATAACTTATCTCAGGTAAAAATACTGTCAGTCAAGTTATACCAATCAATTTGTTTAAATCTTAAATCTGTATGGACTAATAAGTTAGACCTGGACTAAGTGAAATTTATGATTTTGAAAAGTAACACACTTTGAGAGAAATGTAGGAAACATTTTTGTTCTTGTTTAAAGATTTAAACTGAAGCTTTTATTATTTGGTTCATTTGTCTGTTTTAGAACATGATCATTTTTAGAACAAAAAATTGGTTTTAGTCTGGGACTACCTTATAGTTAGTCTCAGACTAAACCAATGAAAGAAAATATAAATGTTCCGAAACAAGAAAAATGTAAAATTACAGAAAATTTAGCTTAGGTCTTTAAGTAAAAGACATAAATTATCAGAGATATAAAAAAATTGTTATTTTTAAGGAATCATTTTCACTTTGTTTAATTTAGTCTTGTTTAGTGCATATGGACTTAGAAAATTAACTAATAATGCAATGTTTATTGTTCGATTGTTAGGCGCAATTGGCGAGAGGGTTGGAAATACAATGATTCGGAGCCCGTTTCTGGCAATTATTATCCTGTTAACAGCAGAATTTTCATCAAGGTGAGCAAAATATATAGGGTGGTTCACAAAAATAGAATTCAAATTAGAGGTGACTTTTCAGACAGAAATTGTACCACAATTGAAATTCAAGGTCACTTTTCAGGCAGAAATTGTACTTCAATCAACTGCAGTTTGCACAGGCATAATTTGGGATAGGTTCAAAATCATCCCTGAAATTTTGATGCAATTTGCATCATTAAGTCTTAATAACCCTCTCCCCGCTAAAAATGTGACCCAGGATCTAAAATTTCTTCTTTTGATAGTGACCATGTCATCCCACACAAATAACTAATTATTTACTGTGGTTGAAGCTTATCCTCTTAAGACACAATAGCTATTCAATAAGTTAATTGATTATTGATTGGTCAATTGCTTTGTTCAATAGTTGGTCTTTGTTATGTGATTAATAATTTCTTTGATGAACTGTCACTTACATAATAGATCAAGTTTTATAACTCTTTTCTTTTGAATTGAGAAGTCTACTTATAAGTGAATGGTGTTACAAAAACATTCACCAAACTGTGTAAATGTTTATGGCTGAATATGTCGACTCGACTGGACTTGACATTAGCTCGAAGGGGTTAAGATAAAGCCCAGGAAATAAATCTAGGCATCCAAATTTCAGGGATGATTTACATCTTATCCCAATGATGCCTGTGAAAAGTGAAGTTGATCCTATTTTTATCTGAAGAGTGACCTTAAGCTTGGGTTTCAAGTGTTTTGAACCACTCTGTATAACAGAATAGAAAATTCAAATATTGACATTTTAACATAACAGCTTGATATCAATGTAAATATAACTCATCAATTACCAGATCTTGATTCACCATTACTTGTAATTATAAAGTAAATGGAATATCTGTATTTTGATACAATATTTTTTCCAATATTTTTCAGGATGCTAATAAACAGCTTACAGTGCTTACAGATAGATCCCAGGGTGGGAGCAGTATCAACGACGGGCAACTTGAACTTATGGTAAGGGTTAAAGGGACTAGTCAAGTAGAATATAATGATCAAATTGTTAAAAATGAATCATTTAAATTTGATGTTATAACACCTGATTATGTATTTGATCAAATTTGTAATTTGTCTAATAACAAAAGTAGCGGTATAGACACAATTTCTGTTAAATTATTAAAGCTAGCAGCACCAGTAATATGTCACCCACTTGCATATATCTGTAACCTCTCTATGTTAACAGCCCATTTCCCTTCAAAATGGAAAATTGCTAGAGTTACACCTATCTACAAGGATGGTGACAAAAGTGATGTTAGCAATTATAGGCCCATTTCTGTCTTACCTATTCTTTCAAAGATTTTGGAACGTACTGTACATGATCAAGTTTATAATTATCTCACTAAAAATAAGATCCTACATCCATGTCAATCAGGTTTTAGGAGTAATCACAGTACAAATACCACTTTAACTGATGTAACTGACTATATACTAAACAACATGAATAAAGGTAAAGTCACTGGCTCAATATTTATCGACCTCAAGAAAGCCTTTGACACAGTAAATCATGATATTCTTCTAAGGAAAATAAAAGAGTATGGAATTAATGGTAATGCACACCTATGGTTTAAATCGTATCTAGATAATAGGGCTCAAATTGTAAATATTAACTCTACTAATTCAAAATTTAGAAATATAGATATAGGAATTCCTCAAGGATCTATTTTAGGTCCACTTTTGTTCATAATTTTTGTTAATTCACTTCCAAGTTCTGTTAATTGTAAATGTGTAATGTATGCTGATGATACATCACTTTTAGTCAGTTCAAATGATTTTTCAACTTTACAAACTGAACTTAATAGGAATCTTGACATGGTTGCAGGGTGGTTTAAAAGTAATAAATTAACATTAAATATAAAGAAGACAAAATTAATGATATTTGGTACTAAACATGCGTTAAAGAAATTTCAAAACATTTCATTAAATTATGAAAATGAAATCATTGAAATTGTAGATAAGTTTAAGTATCTTGGTGTAATTCTTGATCCACAATTGTCATGGGATCAACATGTTAACCATTTATCTTCAAATATATCTAAGCGTATTGGTGTTATTCGTAGAATTAAGAAATATCTTCCTTGTAAAACTTCCAAACTTCTTGCTAAAGCAATGGTATTTCCTCATTTTGACTACTGCAGTCCTGTATGGTCTAACTTTTCTATTACCAATCACAATAGCCTTCAAATCCTGCATAACAAGCTTGCTCGTATACTTCTTCATGCAGATATCAGGACTTCAATAGATAAAATGATGAACGACCTTAGCTGGGATAGACTTGATGAGCGCTGGAATCATCAGCTACTTGTTATGACTTTTAAATGTTTAAAAGATATTGCTCCTCAGTATCTTTCATCTATGTTCACTTTTACGCATTCAACTCATACCAAAAACACAAGGAGTAGACTAAATAATATTCTTATTGTACCATCATGGAACATTGCTGCCGGTAGAAGAACATTCCACTATAGAGCTGCTTCCCTTTGGAACAAACTCCCAGCTGATATTCGCTCCAATTTTGTGAATATGAGTTTGAATGAATTTAGAAATGTTATTTCTATGTAACTTATATTCGTTGACCATTTTAATTATTTTGTTTCTTTTAATTTAAATATACAAGCATGTTTATTCTTGTATTTTGTAAATATCATTCTTTGTAATTATAAATATATTTTTATCTATGTATGATTTTTTTTTTTTTTTTCCCTCTGGACCTCTTGGGAGACCAGTACATTTGTATTGAAAGAGTATGCCAGAATAAAGATAGAATAAACTAAACTAAACTAAACTAGCCTAGATACCACTTAGAATTGATTAAAAACTTATGGAAATGCTCTAAATAAACCTTACAAGTGTAGTAAAATCCAAAAAAGTACAAAAATTTACACAGAAATGGCTCAAATTGACAGAGAATTAATTTGCAATATATCATTTTGTGATGGTGGTGTGACTATCCTGTGTTTTTTGAATCCTAAATTTATATAAAAATAAAAGATCAAACAAAGCTCCAGGAGATAGTTTAATACATGTTAAAAGAGAAACAATTTCATCAAAAATAATCTGTTTACCCATCACAGGCGTAGAAATGAGATCTTTGTAAGATTTGAAACTAGAAACACTATTTTCACACCATTTTTTACCGCCGGCGGCCAAAATTAAAGTTGGTAAAGAATTACAATTTTCTCCAATATTCCTCAAAATCATGGAAAACTACTGATAGGTTATTTCTATAAACATGTTCTATTGATTCCTGTTTCCTTGAGCAAGAAACTTTACTCTACTTGCTCCGTGGTCGGACAGTCACGTAAAGCCGTGGGTCCCCTGTACGAATAGACTCCTTCATGGGGTATGCATGTTATCATGCAAGTACTTGTATCATTGATTGATTGATTGATTGATTGATTCATATAAAAAATATGTAGGTAAAAAAGAAGTGGGAAAAATCAAGGCCAGTCCCTTTAATATTATCTACCCCTCCCCACCGCTGTTTGATGTGTTCATTTATTTATTTATTTTTGACAAAAATGCACTGTTAAATTATTTTTCAGGTTAGGTGTTGAACTGTTAAATTTGCTTCATTAATTTAATTTCATGTGTTTTCTCAGACTCAAGAACAGTTCTTTTTAGATTAAATTATTTCATTTTTAGTCCATATTTTGTGATTTCATTTAAAATTGAAAATTAATTATATGCATATTGTATAAATTAAAATATTAAGTATGCAAATTTAACATGCATAAAATTAATTTTTGGTCTGCTTTACCTAATCCATGTGTCAAATGTTAAAACTAAGGCTCATTGATTCTTAAAATCCAGACACTGGATTTATATATAGCGCCAGAATGTGCATGGCTATGAACACTATTTAGTGGTGAAAAAACAGCGGTATCCCCTCCCAACTAGAAATTGATTTTTTTGAAGGAATTTTCAAGGTCGGAAGAATTTAGTTTGACCTCAGATTATGTTGATTCAAACAAACCCGGCCATGCCTTGCATGATTATAAGGTTCTTGATTTCAAACCTTCTATGATGGAAAAGATCTGAAGAAGTTAAGACTGTTTAGATTGGGATAATATTTTGATTTAGTTGGTAGTGCTTCCTTTTTTTGTATCAACTTTACAAGCAGTCTAGCTCAAATGGTAAGGCGCTTGCTTATGGTATGGAAAGTTCTGATTGTGAACCCCAGCAGGTGCCAAAAAAATTGAGTGTGCTTGAAATTCCCTTGGCAAGGAACTTACTGCTAATTGCCTCATGGAAACCCATACAAAATTTGGCGAGCTGATCTGGGTAGCCATGGTGCATACGTGGACTGAACAAGGTTCAACCCCTTGAGGTTGTTGCAGAACCTGAAATGATACTTGGTGGTGGAATGGAGCTCACTTTGGTCACAGTGGTCAGTGGACTGTGCTGAGTCCATGTGGAATTACAAATCAGTGAGGGAAAGCAAACTATATAATAAATCCTGTGTATTTTCTTTTGCCCCTAATTGTAAAACAGATCCACAGGCGTACACTAGTCGATGATTGGAGAGGGGTTGGCGAACCACTAAACGAGACTGGAGAGTTCGGCGATGGGCTCATGTTGAGAGGGAAACATTACGTCTTGCTTACAACGCCATCCAAGGCGGCCTATTATCACCGTACACTTGGCGAAGAATTGTATATGGCGCCCTCCGTCATGCTGGCCTCTGGCGATCAAGATTGGAGGCAGAAATTTAACACTACTGTAAGTTTTTGAAGTGTCTTTTGGATCACTACTTGATCATTTATCAAATGTAATCTTTGTCTAATTTTTGCTTTCGCTTTTTTATTTTGTACTTTATAACATCCTGAGTACCATGCATACAGTTTTAAGTAGAGTTATGGCTCACTGTATGGGTGGCATCTGGTCAAGGGTCAATTTTGAGAGTGTCTTCAAAAATGACACCTGCATTCACTAGGACATCTAATTTAGTTTCATGTGGCCAATTTGGATTCTTACAGACACAAACAGTTTCACATGGATTTAGTGAATCCAATTTGATTTCAGAAGACTACTTTTTTCTAAGCTTTTTGTTACAGATTCAAAGAAACCAAAAAAGTCTAAATAATTTCACTAAATCTCATTGGGACACTGATGATTGCACAAAAATTTCAATGAATCCCTGTAAATTTACAATAAGATAACAGGTTTCAAATGTACAAATTACTATAATACTCAGACAATAGGAGTATTAGGATTTCCAAGTCAAAGACATCATTGTGTTCCAGATACAATACACCTGTTTATCTATTCAAATCTTGTTTGCACTAATTTTAATAATGTGATTAGGCATATGGTCTACTGCGATTAAACAATACAATAAACAAATAATTTGATTCACTGAATAAGAAAATGGACTCAGTGAAATTGTTAACATTTCATTAAAACTTCTTGCAAAGATGCTTATGTGATTGAATTCATTGAATAGGCTAAGCAACCAAGAGAAACTATTTTGGATTCACTAAATCCATGTGAAATTATTTGTGGCTATATGAAATCAAAATGGCCAAATGAAACTAAATTCAATGTCCTAGTGATTATGGAAGGTGCCAGATTTATTCTTCTTGCATAAATTTGTAAAAATATACCCTTGACCCCAAAGGTCAAAGTTCACAGCAGGCTAAAGAGCAAGGCCCGTATTCCAGAAAGATGTTTAGCTAAACCATTGTTTAACTGAGCATCAACTGTCCAGGAATGATACGCATCATTGCAGCTTTCAAGCAGAACAGTTCAGTGAGTCGTGCTGTTGACGAGAAATAAAACCTCGATTTAGCTAAACACCTTTCTGGAATACGGGCCCAAATGTTTAAAATGCTCCAATTGACTTGAAATTAGGTAGGAATGTACTTATAACATCTCGGGCACCATGCATACAGTTTTAAGTTGATTTGTACTTGCTTTACAGTCGCATTGGGTTAAAGGAAAATTTTTTGGTATATCTTTAAAAATGTGCTTTACAAATGATGCCAGATATAGGTATGTTTAAGAAGTATGTTCTTGGGTACACTTGATCCCAAAGGACGCAGTTCAGAGGTCAAAGGTCTAATTTTAAAAAGGCCTAATTGCCTTGAAATTTTGCAGGGATGTACTTCACAACATCTTAAGCAATATTAATACTCTAAAGTAGATACTTCTACTTCTACTTCTACGTTGATAATCAGCAGGATCCATATTTTTGGACATAAATGCTGATACTCTTGTCCTAGAGTTGATGACTTATTTTGACATACAGTCACGGTGCCGTGGAAGGTTCTCGTACTCTTATTTCGAACAGCCGTAGCTTAGCCCGTGACGTTCTTTTACATCCGACAGTGTGTCAGGAACACTTCAGATGGGACGAACAGCTTTACGTGCCTTCCGAAGCACAGTAGTCTCTACTGAAACTCATAATTATCTGTAATAGCAACAGTGCTTTGGTTACTGAGCCATTGGCTCTCTGGTTAGAAGCAGATGTTTAGGATCTCTTCGGTTCCCCTATCACTTTCTGTAGTAAATTATGTGAATTTTGGTTTGAATCATGCAGATTTTGTACCTCTTGTATCTCAAAAAATAATATGGTGACCTAATTCTTTTATTTTAACACAAATTACATTACCAAATAATGAATTTTTAGGGAGTTCCATGATGAATTTTAAATCAATCAAGCCTATAAATTTTCTGATCTTGATATATAGCATTTGAGCATCAAACATGATTACCACCTTGAATATGAATAAATTGGAAAAAGTTTGATATTCTGCCAAGATTTGAGGAGCAATATTCAACTCTTGGCATTGAGTGACAGCAGTTTCAGCATAACTGCAATTGATCTTAAAATGAAAATGCATCACCATATCAAATAAATTTGTGACCACTAACTACAAATCTCCAGTTTAGTCAGGCCAAGGTCATTTGTATAATGAGGATTCAAACAGAACCCACCTGCAGTTTTAACTCTTTCACTCCAGATAGCCGCTCACAGCAGTTTGCCAAAGCGTGCAAGATTAGCCGGAATTTTTTCAGCTTAACCTAAAAAATATCTGTAAAAAATACATGGTGAAGAAAATCAAAATTTTGCCTGTAAATGCCTGATATGAAGAGGTATTTAGCACCATCATCAATTTTGGCAAAAAGAATAATCCTTACAATCTACAGCTATCATAAGTGAATACCCAGTGGCGCTGTGATCAGCTAGCTTTCCGTCCAAATAGAGCGTTTTGTGAAAGCAAAAGAGTTACAATTCTTCAAATCATGACATGTAAGAAAAACTACATTGAGAAAAAGTATTTTCAAATTTTCATATTATACATTTCCAATGTAACTATATTTTGGAGATGCTTGTCCCCTCTGGCACACACCAATTACAAGTAAACAGACTGACCAATTAAAGGTCATCCAAACGAGGGCCTGCCACATAATTCTTGGGGATCAGTACAAATCATATGCCGAGGCACTGCTCTTTGGTAGAATGGCAAGAGCAACTCCTTCAAGGTTTCGGTGAAAAGCTTCTTAATTCTGACGTCGATCTCGCTTCAATGCTTTCCAAACCAAAGAAGGCTAGACACGGAAGAAATCGCAGGAGTGGTTACCAGCTGGATCCACCAAGATGCAGAACTACTCATTACAGAAAGTCTACAATCCATGCTTCGGTTGACCGTTTGAATAATGAATTTTTCATTGTGTGATCTATGGGTTTGCATGCATTTTTCAGTCTTTCCTTCATTTCTGTGTTTTTATGCCGTAATAAATAAATAAATAAATAAATACAAATGTTAGCTTGCTGGTATTTTGGATCAGAAATTGATGCTGATATTTTGCTGGGAGTTTCAGAAATTTGATCCCAGCCATGAGAATTTTCAGATATTTATCTGATTTTAGATATTTTGTCATCCAAAATCATCAAAATTCAGATAATTTGGGGCTTGATTTAACCTTTTTAGTGTGTTTTTGGTTAAACTTTACCAAATTCAGATATTTTCATGAAAAATCATTCTCATGCCTGTAATCCTTTCTTCTGCAAAAATCACACACATGTGTATTTTGTACTCTAGCTCAAAATGAAAAATGCTGACTTTCCTGTAGGTTTGAGATAGATGGTCACATATACGCTGTCTTAAAATAGCTTTTAATTCCACATCATCCTCCACAAACGAATCAAGGCAGATTATTTACCTTTTAGCTCTAATGCTGCATTAATAAAAATGTTTATCCTTTGTGCAAAGTGGTACAAACATAAGAAGCCAATGTTTGTCTTAATGCTCAATAATCACAACCCTTTTAGTTTTGTCCTTGGAATAGAAGCATTTAATGTTGTACAGACAATTCTTGAATAAACCTTTTTCGTTCTCACAATTTGAGGAAGCAGGTAGCGCAGCGGTAATTCCGTCACTTTGCACCAATGAGCCCAGGACTGCCACGGGTTCGAACCCCGGTCCAGGCGCTGTATGTGCATTTGTTTGCCAGTCCAAAATTACTTCTGCAGGTTTTCCTCCAGGTGCTCTGGTTTTCCTCCTGCATTTAATTAAACTGGTAAATAAATCTGATCATCTGACAGAGGACCCTCATGTAAAGCAGTGCTAGACATTGATAAGGCCATCATCT
>JXSR01S073632.1:100062-113987 GCA_000969725.1 Ophiothrix spiculata
GAAAAAGAATCCATAAACCATATGTTTTGGGACTGTTTAGTGATAAATGCTTTTTGGAAAAGTTTCCGTAATTGGTTAAACAATAATAAAATAAGCGAAAATATTCATATTGGTATGAAAGAAGTATTTCTCGGTTTTGGAAATCACCCAAAAAGTATTGTTATCAATCATATTTTATTAAGCGCGAAACATTATCTGTATAAAAACGGGTTTTCAAAAAGTAAACCAAATTTAGTTGTATTCGAAAGAATGTTGTGTTTAACTATAAGAGACGAAAGGGCCTTTTTATTCAAAGAAACAGGTTAGACAGTTTTGAAAACAAGTGGAATGGTTTTGTTTAGAAATAATTTACATGTACACGTATACATGAGGGATTGCTTAACCATATAGTATATACAAATGTAATTTTTTTTTTGTTCGCGTAAGATACTCTGAAGAATTTATTCACGCTGTCTCGTGTATGTAAGACGTGTGCAAGTGAGTGTGTCAGTTGTCTGTGTCTTTTGTATTTCTAAGTTACTTAAGTAATAAAAAAAAAAAAGAAGAATGTTAAAATTGTATAGTTGCATTCACATAATAAGTTAAAGTTTATATATTTCATAATTGTCATTACAACATATTCAAACTATATCGTTGCATCAAACTTGGATAAATTTTACTATCCCACCCACTTTCTTCCAGTTAAGTAATTTTGTGATGCCACCTGATATGGATGACACAACTCATTATGTGAGTGCAAGAAAGTTGTATCCGCAATGGATGCCATTTGTATTTATGTAACACCTTATTACTAGAATGCAAAAAAATTGCTCATAAGTCCCCTTTCATATGTCAGTCGCTCTTGAAATGGTTCTTCAGGTGATGGTGTCACCTAAAGAACCATTCCAAGAGCCTGCTGAGCCACTGACCCAATCAAGACTGGACATTACACAGTATGCAATGCAAATTTATGTAAAATGGCAGCTATTGCAGTTTCGATTTTCTTTCAATCACATGATGAACTGACATGGGTGTACTCTGATTAATCCCTCTGGGATTAGGGTGTAAAATATGATTATTGAACAACTAATATATTTGTGATCACAGGAATACTGACTATATATTAATCTATTCATGGTTTTTTTCCTCTTTCCAGATTTTAAACCTGTGCCTGTTCCACCTAAAACATTAGAAGTGACCCTTAACCCAATGCAGATTAGGACGTTCATTGCTACAGTACAATGGAAAGCTGACACAGTCTGGAATAGATTTGTATAAACTCATGCAAGTCAATATTTTAGTCAAAAGCTATTGGGGGGTCTTCAAAATATTTTGTTTAGGTATGTGCCTGCCAGACTTTGAAATACTGACCATCTCTATACCTATATTTGGCTCATAAACCCACCCATCAATATACCATTTTGATAGAAAAGCACCCAATTTTACTCAAATTTGGTGCTTCTTTGTAAACTTTCCTTAAAAGCACCTAATTTATGAAAATTGGGTACTTTCATCAGAGACGAAAACCAGCCGATCGCTATACCCAAACTGTGAAAATTCACCCCAAAAGGCAGGCACATATACCTATACCCTGTCAATATAAGTACCCCCCCTGGGATGTATCATCTGCAAATAAATCAAATACCAACGCTCAATGGTGTAATTGAAAGCTAGAAAGTTACTAAAACTTCTGTAACTTGTATATAGTTGAAAACTTCTTCCCGAAGCGTAGCAGAGGGAATTAGTCATAGATAGGCATCCACCACCGAGGAATTCCCAAAATAAACCATGTTGTATCTGTTTTACTATACCTCATACAGTGTTTTTATTTATTAAGTTTGCCTGCGTACTGTTTCATTGAACTCTAGCGTATCGCGTGTGATCGTTGGTGTTTCACAAGCACTGGTATTAGACCAACTTATAAGTGATATGATTACTGAGGGCTGTATTATTTTAATTTTTACCATGCATGGGCGTTACGCCCACTCGGGAAATCAGGCAACATACTCTCATGCGTATCAGGTTGAACTGTCCAATAATATTTCATTATTATGCTTTGAAGGATCCAAGTGTGGAAAAACTTGGATCCTGAGCATAATAATGATAAAATTGGTTGATTTTCGTCCCATATTTATTGGTCTCGCTATGAGTTTTAAAATATTTTTACAACTCATAGCTCGACCAATAAATATGGGCTCAATCTATCCAATTTTATAATATTGATGTCTACTAAATATTTATGAGGTACGGTATTATAGTAATATGTTATACAGGGTGTGTATTAATTGTGTATTTGTTTGTGTTTTTATATAGTATATGTATCTTGGGATAATGTTGTACAGAGTGTGTATTTTGTTTCTGTTTTGTGTACCCAAAAGTATCTGTTAAACAGATTTTAAAATCAAAGTGTCCAAAGTATTTAATTGTCGTAAATAACCTGTGGTGTTTTATAGTAAAAAAAATGCTTTTAGTAGACAGGATACACATTTAGAAATTGTATTTAGTATAGCTTGCTTCTTTGTAGTAACAAATTGTATGGGGTTCAAAGTGTTGAGCCTCCTTTAAATTATTCTGAAAACATTCTGTTAAGTTTTGTTTGCATAATTTTAAATATTTGCAAGTTTTTACTTGACTTGCAAATGCATTATTTTGCAGTGTCATCAGTTTTGAAATTATTTATGTTTTACACCTTGTAGGCCTAGAGCCTAAGGGAAATTAGCTCTTGTATTTAATCATGTATACTCTATTTGCTTGGTCCCATCCAGGACGTTTAGCTACGTTGATGAGTATTCAGAAGAATACAATAACGTGTCATATGTAATGCTGTGACAATCAGTGTATGCAGAAAAAAAGTTATTATAATCCATAAAATTTCAGCTATAAGCAATATTGCAAATCCGTTGATTTTTAGATTCTGATTAGGCCTGGGACTAAAACCCGGGTACCCACCCGTCATGAGCTTACCCGGGTACAAAATCTGCCGACCAATTACCCGAACTGGACAATAAAATCATATAATTTTGAACAAAATATTTTGTGTTCAACAATTTATGATAAAACCATCATCTGATCGAACTAAGCACTACAAATCATGATCACAGTCGGCGAAAAAACAAAAAAATTGTAATTGAGACATATGGTCGTAGTAGACCGTCAATCTTCCCGTTCTAACATTGAAAATGATCAATTATCAATACGTTCGGGCACCCGACCGAAAAATAAGTCGGGTACCCGGGTAGCAAATTACCCTAAAAGTCACAGGCCTAATTCTGATGTACTATAAGAATGAAAAAGGCTCACATTTCAGCAAATTTTGAGACCTTTTTATTCCCACAATGCATCAGAATCCAGTAATCAACGGATAGCCTGGTACATTAGCTCCGCCTATATTGTTATGGTTATGCACTGTGAGTGAATGTGTTTTTCTTTTCAATCATTTATTCCTTTACCATGCTAATAACTGCAGTCTTTCAATGTAAGAGTAAATATTTGTATAAGGAAGATGGAGATGGCCTTAGTTGCACAAATATCAGAACTTATATTATTTACACAATTGTTTGCCCAATACTGAAGATTATACAAATAATACATATGATGATGTATTAGATGAAACATATAAGCAGGGGTTCTCAACTAGTTTGTACAATGCACCACCTAAATGAGAAAGTTTATGCTAAAGCACCTTATTCACCTTTTTCAGTGTATTTCTATGTATTTCTTTGTTTTTGAAAGAGAAATGCGCCAATCTGTAACAGCCAAATTGCCAAATTTGGCGTGTGCGCCGCTAGGTAAGAATCCCTGATATAAGGGTACCGTAAAAGAAGTGTGCCTGTGTATTTAAAGGATTCCTCTGGATAAAGAGTAAAATAAACAAATTAATAAATTGATTCTGTACAAACAGAAACCAGAACTATATGGAGTGTATTTAAGGAGCTTGGTCCGATTTTTAAAAATTAAGTTTTCAGTATCATATGGAAGATGACCACTAAAGAAGTCTAAGTTTCAAATTTAAGCTGAATCGGTCAAACCATTTTGATTTTACATGCAATTTTGTATTTCAGAGCCGCCTATACTGTATAAAATTAATTATGGTTACCATAATTAGACACATTTTCATACATATCTCCAAAACGGAACATAACTCAGCCGTGAAATTTCACACGGGTAATAAGAAAAATATGAGCAATATTTTGGTACCAAAATCTCGAAAAGTTTGAAAAAAAGTTGAAGCAATCGGACCATGCTCCTTTAAGTGTAGAAGTGAGAATGATATACCCATGTAAGAACCAAACAGACTGGCCTGTGGTCTGCGGATTAAGGGAATAAGAACCAAACAGACTGGTCTGCGGATTAGGGGAATAAGAACCAAACAGACTGGTCTGCGGATTAGGGGAATAAGAACTTAACAGACTGGCCTGTGGTCTGTGGAAATAAAATGAAATAAAACCCCAAACAAATGTGTAGCAATAAAAATCCAATATTAATTTAAGTTTATATTCTTTTATGGGTTTGCTTAGAATTGGAAATACTATATGCCAAGCAAAAATGTAATGGACAATATAAAAATAGGTTTAGGTTGGCAATTACAAACAATAAGCCCCTGCGCTATGATTTGTGTTCTTTGTTTGTAATGAAGATCAGGGTGTGGAGGGTGGGAAAACAACATATGAGGTCAATGTTAAAATCATCCATAAAATTGACATAAAAATACATGGTGGGGATTGTAATCTCAAGTAATTTGACTACACTATGGATTTTTGTTTACACTGTCCAATAAATGTGTAACCTCATAAATTGGTTATTTTTGTTGGAGATTTTTCACAGAGATTTCAAATTGAATAGCACAGTGATTTACCCATGTTAACTCTTAACTTAAAAGTGAAATGTAAAGGTTAAATAAGTGATATAACAGGACATTTCAAGTGAAATGTGAAGGCAAAATAAATGATGTAACAAGAAAAAGAAAGAGATTCTTAATTTGTAGTTTGTCTTACTGTTACATACCAATTTAATTGATTAATTTAAAAGCTTTTTCAGAACATACATTTGATGTGTATAAATCAAACAACTACACAAACCTATAAGACTAATTGGTCTCATATACAAACAGAAAATAATTTTTATAATTGAACCTATATTGACTTTGTTCATGTTAGAAATATGGAATGGAGAATCTTGTTGACTTTCAGGTGAAATTAAAATGTAAAAAATCAATATGACATGATATTAAAAAGTGGTTCCTTATTTCTAGTTTTCCTTTCAGTTGCATACTGGACTTACAGAATTATTTGTTGGGTGATTTATTTCTAAGATATTAATCCTTCACTCTTTCTCAAATAAAAAATGTGACCCGGCGTATCAAAACACGGTACATGTCTACATGTTTCTTAATTTATGAAAAACTTGTTGGTGTTTTTTTGTTTATATTCATCCTTAGATCAAGAGCACTTGACTTGTGTAGTCAAAAAAAATTCTCCTTTTTTTTCGCATAGGCCTATATTTATGAATTCTGAGGTATCTGTATGCGAGCGATGTTTTCGATTTTATCTAGTTTACTGTAAAAAAAGACAAATTATTTAGAATTCATCAAAAATCAAATTTGCAGACTTAAAATCATGTAACTTTTTGCTAATGTGACCATTTTGTTACTCAATATTCCGGTGTGTAGAAAATAGTAAATAGATATATTGCGGCGACACATCGGTGGTTGGAAAATCTAAATATCGCTATATACCATGGGTCATGAATATTCATGTTTTAATATTCATGAGCTTATTAATTTGTTTTATTATATCAATTTATTTATATTAGTAAAGAAAAAATAAATACGTTATGAACGACTTACTAAATATTCATATATATGGATACTTATGTTTATGGATATCAATACGTTAGAATTGATAGCAGTTAATCATATATTCGTATCAGTATTTTATCGTGGAATCATAACTGCTAGGCCTATAACATTTAAAAAAGAATATATCCAAATTGAGGAAGACGGGGTGAAAAAAAATCTCATCGTTTGGAGGAAAAATTAGGGTTAAAACAAGTCATCCTGGTGCTCATGCTTAGATAGCTTTTCAAGCTAGCTGTGTTCAGGTCCTGGATCATAGCTTCAACTTCTTTGAGATCACTTCCAATGATCACAATGTCATCAGCAAAATGCATATGAATACACCAGTGTAAGAAACCCCCTACTCCAATTATAGCTCCCTTCTGTTAATTATACTTTTAAAATATAATTGCATACAAATCTCTGAAAATGCTTGCACATCACTAAAATAGCATTTCCATGTCAATTTCCTAATCATAAGTGTCACATTTGACCTTGTATTTGACGTTTTAGACATTGTTAGATAATTCAAGAAAACCCCAACTCCATGACCTCCCAGCTGCAACTATACACTAGAAAATTTATCTAACAATGTCTAAAAAAGTCAACTACAAGGTCCAATGTGACACTATGATTGGGATATAGCCATGGGAATGCTTTTTAGTGATTTGAAAGCATTTTCAGAGATTTGTATGCATTTATATTTTACAGAAGGGAGCTATTAGAGTTGGGGTTTTCTTGTACAGGCGTATTCAAATGGTTGAGCATGGTGTCATTGATGTTGACAAATGCCAAGCACAGAGGTATGTTTTATACTTGACTTGTTTCTTTTAGTTGACAGAGGGTGTGAGTGTGGTCTACTGTTGAGAAGTTCTTTCTAAACCTTGCCTGCTCCTTTGGTTGGTTATCTTCAAGGACCCTTTCCAGTCCACTGGTGAAGATCTTTGTGAAGAGTTTGTAAATGTTTGATACTAGGTTGATTGGTCTGTAGATTTTGTGGTCTTTTTCATTTCATTTCTTGTGGAGAATGATCATGTTGGCTTCCTTCCACTGCTGAGAGATTTTGCTTAGCCTTCAGCATTCTGTGAACAACTAAGCCAAGACAGTACTAACAACACTTGTGTGTCAATAAGGATGTTGTACGGACCTGGAGCTTTGCCTCTCTCTTCATTTGCTTTGCTGCATGCTCCATTCCCAAGACAAAATATCAGGAAGCTGTTCAGGGGATGTAGCCATATCTCCTGGCGCTTTGTTGCTGTTTTAAAGTTCTGTGTAGAAATACTCTATTGTTTTAAGTATGAAATATTGGTCTGTAATTTGTTTCCTTTTATCCATGAGGCTGTTAATCTTCTATCTACCTCGGGTTAGTTTCTTGTTTTCTTGATGCTCTTGATTTTTCTCAAAAAATCCCTATATTAATCAAATATATTATATACACTCCCGGTCAAAAGTGTTTGCGCACGAAACTTTAACCAGCCATATTTCGAGAACCGTTCATCCATCATTTGCGCCATATTTTTTCGGATATATATTTTGAATACATATATCTAAAAAACTCAACAAGATTGCATTCAACGCATTTGATAATATGGCGTGCTAAACATATTGTGTACTTTCTTCTGCACACAATAAACGGAGTTTAAATACATAACAGCACATTTGTTGGAAAACTTATTACCTGAAAATGTTCTTTACGGCTATACGGGGATAACGAGCATTGAACAATAAAAATATATGTAGGTACATATCAAAAAGTGGGTGTGGTGTATTTGTATATGGTCTAAGAAATCGGCCATTTTTATGGTTATAGAAGATCGAATATCAGATTAAGCACTTATAAAAACATGATTTTTTTCAGAGTCTTGGTCGTTTGATATAATAATTACGTTTTTGCCCGTGCGCAAGGGTGCGCAAACACTTTTGACCGGGAGTGTACATATTAAGCCTAGAGTCAACTCATAGTCGGTGTTGTTGGTTTAACACCATTCTTGATTCCAGACGCCGTTTTGGGTTACATATCAGTTTTGGGTTAACCATTATGGGTTTTACACACCTTTTTGAGCATTGTAGACACTTTTTTCGTTATAATAGACACCCATATCAATTTTTAGACACCTTTCTCTTGTTGACACTTTTTTGACACATATCGACGCCCATAGTTTGACGTCACGACAAAATGTTTGATAGCGAAAATTTTGTTTGGAGACCGACTATGAATTGACCCATATGGTTTGTCATCAAACATGCCTGAATATACATAAACAAGAAAGATATGAACCGTTATTAAATATGTTGAAAAAGGAACTACACTCTTAAAATGAAAAGAGTGAACAGTCACTCTTTCTTAGAGTGATTTTTTTCACTCCAAAAGAGTGACATTTCACTCTTTTCGAGTGAAATCGAACGGGGTTTCACTCTTAAAGAGTGAAATGTCACTCTTTTAGAGTTACACTTCACTCTTGATAAGAGTGAAAATTGTCACTCTCTTAAAGTTTGGTCACTGACACCGCTCTTGAAAAGAGCGGTGTCAGTGACCAATCTTTAAGAGAGTGACAATTTAGAGCGGTGTCAGTGACCAATCTTTAAGAGAGTGACAATTTTCACTCTTATCAAGAGTGAAGTGTAACTCTAAAAGAGTGACATGTCACTCTTTTCGAGTGAAACCTCGTTCGATTTCACTCGAAAAGAGTGAAATGTCACTCTTTTGGAGTGAAAAAAAATCACTCTAAGAATGAGTGACCGCTCACTCTTTTCTTTTAAGAGTGTAAACTATTAAAGTGAGAATGATTTACCCCATGCTAACTTTCACCCAAGATGACATTTAAACCCAAATAAATATGCAACAATACTTGGTTTTTGACTTTCGGCTTCCAGTTGAACTGGTTTTATTTTATGTTTACAGAAATGTGGGTGTCTATTCATATTAAATGGTACAGTTCCCATGAAGAAAACAAAGAGTGTTTGAACTTTCCGAATTCATGCTTCCGTGAACTCTAGTATCGAGTTGTGCTTAAACAAATGCCACATTTTCTAAAATAAAGGTTTCAATAACTAATCGGGGGAAGGCATTTAATATGATATGCACCATATCAACACTGAGGATAGGGCATAACCTCGGCTCTCATTTATCAAAAAATGACCCTGTGTTTCGGGGTTGTCAATTGTCATCAAAAGACCCCCATTCTCTATAATTCTGGTACTCAAAGATCCCTCTGATTTTGTTACTTCACGACACACAAGTGCCGGGCACCAATTTTATATTTGTCTCACAAAGACGCACACTTTTTTTTTTATTGACTGGTCACAACTGCTGAATTTTAATGGATTTAATGCTTGTGAAAAAACCCTTTCGACCTGTCTCCGAAAGAGCCGTGTTTTACTACACTCTCACAGAAATACCTACGATCCTTTGGTCCCTGAAAGACTCCCATATCTAAGGTGATTCGTGGCACTCGTACGTCACTATGAATGACCCTCCCCCATGGGTTGTAAATGAAGTTTTGGTTTCACGAACTTGGTGTGTTTATTCAATGCATGTTGAATTCCCGATTATTTCGAGGCAATCTAAGCTAATTGGCCTCAGTTTTAAGTTATAGAGTTAGTACCAGGCTCATCATTAAAATACCCCTCTATAATTCATGTGAAAACTAGTATTTGTCCATCAAAATGTCTATCTCAGAGGAAAATATTTTCGACGTTATCACTCAACCGTCATCAAGTTCTAATCTATCGTCTTTACCAGAATCAACGACACCAGTTGGCTTATCCGAAGTGTTGGTCACCATCTATGTTTCCATTATGATCTTGGTATCATGTATTGGCGTCGTAGGCAATGTTTTAGTCATCTCAGCAGTTATCCAACGAAAACAACTTCGTGTTCTTCTCAATGTATTCATTGTCAACCTAGCGTGTGCTGACTTCATGGTGTCTGTAATTGTCAACCCGGCTGCCGTTGTTGGAATTTTAGACATGGGCAAATTGTTTGACAGATTCCCAGCTCTTTGCGAGGTACTGGCGACTTTCTGCGTTATCAGTTTTGTAAGCTCAATTTGGAGTCTTTCATTCGTGGCCTTAAATCGTTATGTGTATATATGCCACCGATATTACTATCCAAAACTTTTCACTCATCGTACTGTTATAGTAATGATGATCTTTATTTGGACGTTTGCACTGCTGTTAGACCTGCCCAACTATTTAGGTTGGGGTGATCATGCTTTTGATAGGCGAAACTTCACCTGCTGTTACGACTACTCGGCAAATTTTGCGTATACAAGAGGATTTCTTGTCGTGTTTGGGTTTATCATTCCAGTTGGCTTACTAACCTTTAGCTACATTCGGATTTATTTGATAGCTAGACGTTCAAGGAAAAAATTATCAGCAAATCAAAGAAAACCAAAGGGATTCTCAAAACAACGCATCAATTCAACAGATAAACGCCTTCTGAAAACCATTGGTGCCATTTGGATTGTGTTTATGATTATGTGGACACCGTACGCTATCTGTGTTATATTTGATCTTGGAGACATCCAGGAACTTTTTGTTACAGCGAGTTTGATGGCATTTATGAATAGCTCCGTTAATTGTATGATTTATGCGTCGAACAGAAATTTTCGTGAAGGTTACAAGATGATCTTAAAAGGTCTTTGTTGTCAAACAGGTGAACAAGATAGAACAAGTGTCGCAATGGACGTGTCAACTGCTGATATCACTACAAGAACCTAATTTTGAAGGGTTCAAAGAATAATTTGCGCAGTTAAACCTCATCGGTTTTAATTGTTTATACGTTGGTCACAAGACATTACGGCTTTGTTTTGTTTTGTTTTGTTTTTTACGCTATAGTGGCCACGGCCGCTACGTTTTTCTAAAAACGTGTGGAAGAAATGGCAAGATCAAGGAGGACGCCCGTTTATCGCGCGGTGTAAGTATGGCACGCACGGCGCACTTGACCGTGAGTGGTTGCGTGCATCATCGTACTTAAGTTGATTTCAGAGTAGGTGTCGCATTCTAACTTGTAGCTGCGGCAGACGACCAAGCATTTGCAATTTTGAGTTGTAATTTAGCACAGCACATTTGCATATTACCAAGATTGTCTGTCGCAAAATAAGTATGTTGAGCACATTGTAGGTACTTACACCGTGCTTTTAAGTACAATTCCTTTTATTATTTAGAGTACCAATATTTAAGTAGCCTACATTCTCACCACACCGCCCTGGAAGCTTCTCCCGGTATTTCTCTAGACCTGCTAATTGGTCCAATATTCTTCAGCTTTTTTCTATCGAATCATGACCCTTGCACTGGGAATGATCGGAACCCAAGGGGGAACTCGCACTTCCACCTCTGCAATGTCAGTAGGCCTGCACCTTGCTATAATGATACTCATTGTACATGTACCATTTTTTTTTTATCCCGGGGTTTTATCCTGGGACAATGAAACCTAAAGTGTTATGGTACCAGGTTTCATCCCAAAGTTTCAATAGGGCCTACAGGTTTTTTTTTTCGTGATTTAAAACAATGGCATATGAAATGTTTCTTTGCATGTATATTTTATGGCAGTTGAAATAAATATTATTATTATAAAAGGCATATCATTGCACTGAAAAAAATGGCCCAAATTTGACTCATGATGTTGCATTTTCTTTTCTTTCGAATATTATGATACCATTTTTTCATTTTAAGGATCATATTTTAGTCGTATCAATACATGTTTCCCATCATTGTACCATGTCTAGAACTTGTCTTGTTGTTTGAGATAATATCATCCATAAATAATATGATTATACAATCCTCGACTGAGTATTTTGCTGCAGCCCGCTTGGTAATACAATGAAAAAAATGTACCTCCCCCCGGTTGCCTGTTTAGGCTATGCTTAATTACGGATGCGTGAAATTGCATGGCTATGGTGTTAATGGATTTCACGAGTTAGAATTTTCAAAATCGAAGGCTTTCGTTCCTAGCTTGGTATTGATGATACATTTGTATTTTTATCATGAGTCTGTGTAAGAATATAAGCGTGACACAAGGTCAACTGGTTTTGCAAAATGCTGTTAATTATAATACGACAAGAACCGAGTCTAGGCGAAAAGGGACGGTAAGACCACATGGTAAATAATCGGAAAATAACGAGTGGACATTACTTTGAAATTCCAAGTTTAAAAGAAAAATAGTCTGTGCAACATTTAATTCATGGCCTGCATTGAAAATAGACATCCTATTCTATCTGAATTTCCAATCTTTAAAATGTTGCGCAGAACAAATTTTGACATTTTTTCGGTTCATTTTGCCATAGATAGCTTAGAAAATGGCGAAAAGATTGAAGTAAAGTGAATGAAAATAAAATTCAACATTTGAAAAGAAACATCATATTTTCAGCATATTGTCCATTAAATATTTATTTGTGAGTTCTGCAAATTTAATTTAGTCATTTTTTCAGTATTTAATGCTTTAGTTTCTTTGTAAAAAAATAAAACATGGAAAATCACTCCGTCGACATTTTCCGTAATTGAAACCGGAAGTGGTTTCATTATGACAAATATTGCCTAAAATAAAGAATTAAACACCGCGAAAAACATTTCTAGATATTAACCTTCCAGGGCGGTGTACATTCTAACTGACAGTGACGAAATGAGAATGTAGAGATTTATAGATAAGTGTTATCTTTTTATAGGATGAGCCACAAATATACAAAGAATGTTAATGATCACAATTAATTAAGATAGTTAGGTCCCTTAACGAAAAAGTCGTTACAGAAATGACAAATCTTTCATTTTTGGCACAGATGTTCAGTTCATCATACGATTTTTGAAAACAGCTGGCTCCAAAAAAGTCGAGCTATTTTTGGGTCAAAATCACACGATTGAAAGGCATCTGCAAAAAATGTAATTTTTGCTATTTTTGACGTATAAGAAAACAAAATGTAAATCTTTCTTTTACAATTTGCTTTTATAAAAAGTTACAGCTTAAATAAGTTGACATAAAAAGTTACAGCTTAAATAAGTTGACATAAAACAATAAAAACAATAGACATTTGTGAGCTAAAACACTTCATATCGCCGTTTCACTTTGTAACGCTTCAAATGGCAAATTAGCTTAAAAATACTACCTTTACTAAATGGTTATTATATTCAATTAACTTCTCCAATGTAAATTACACCAAATGAGTTGGTATGAAATAATGAAAATAGGAAAAAATTCCCCTTATATGTCAAACTGTAAAAATGATTAGAACCAAGTGAAAATTAAGGCAACTTTCAAATTTTTTGTAGAACAAATTTAACTGGAATGGAAAGCTTTGAGATATTTTTTCAAGAGAAACTGGTGAAAAGGTGAAGCAAAAAATAAAGTTGCAAAGTCTTCCTAAATTCTACAATGCTTTTAACAATCTCAGAAGTTGAAACCCACTGGCGTAACAACCGGGGAACATGGGGGCAAAGCACCCTCCTGAAGGCTCTCAAAGGAAAATTTCACGTACCAAGGGAAATATAGGGAGGGAAAGAAGGAAAAAGAATGTAAAAGGAGAGAAAGAGGAAGAAAAAGTGATAAGAAAGGGCAGGAAAAATGAGGAAGAAAAAGTGATAAGAAAGGGAAGGAAAAATGAGGAAGAAAAAGTGATAAGAAGGGGAAAGAAAAATGAGGAAGAAAAGGGGGAAAGAGGGAAGAAAAAGAAAGAGAAAATAGAAAGAAAAGAGAAAGGGGATTGAGCAAAAAATTATAAGAAAGGGCATGCAGGGGAAGGGAAAGCGAGGGCAGAAAGAAGATATTAAAGGGTGAGGGAAAAACAGGTAAGGGCCGCCGTTAGAAATTACGGGCCCAGGGACAAACCTTATAGCCACGGGCCTAGCCTCTTTAATATTGGATGTGCCTCTAGTAGATGAAAAGTTCAGTACAAATCTGCGCACAAAAACTAGGGGTCGTTCGGTACACATCATAAACTTATGGGGCATCCAGGTTTGAATACTTTAAAATGGGGGTCATTGAGGTAACATCCTTGGACTCAATCAGAAAAAAAGTCATTTTCAAGTGCAAATTGCTATAAAATTATAATTGTTGAACTGAGGATAATATGCATTCAAATTGCCTTGAAACGTTAAATTAGCGAAACGAATATTATTGATA
>JXSR01S073633.1:27072-42399 GCA_000969725.1 Ophiothrix spiculata
TACATAAGAAATAAAACAATCAATTTTGCTCGCGTAGTTACATTTTCGACCATAACTTTTGAACGGAAGCTCCGATTGTTGTCAAACAAAAAGCAAAAGAAAGGTAATTTTGTCCTTTATCTGAATTTGCAATTTTCATTTTTAGGCCTTTCAAAGGCATATTCCCCCTTAACTATCATGGTCGAGTTAATTAATCTAATGAACGCACGGTACCAATCCAATTTAGTGATTCTTTCTATAATTGTCGTGGCTGGTATTCGATGCACAATCAATTACGTATTGGCCATATGTATGAATTTTTTTGATATAAAGTCAAGTCTCAAAAAATGCAATTTTTGCAATTTTTTTGCGGCCTACAAAGTTCAAATTCAGCACACATAGAATCAACAATGTGCTTTATAATTTGAATAAATTCAACTTAAATAGGGTACCACAAATTAATTTTATGATTGAAAATTTGAGGTCGTTTCAATATTTCTTACTAAATTTTGTGAATTAATTATGCAAATTAGGTAGATAACCCCATTATTTCGTATAAAAAGTATCATGATATGAAAGCCTTGATTGCCTTTATCAAAATTCAGTAAGTCTTACATTTCTGAATACTTTTATATTCTGTTTGTAGAAAAAACTCTTTTACAAGTTTTTGTTTACCAAAAACCTCAATTTTTGTACAAAATTCCCTGTAATTCGAAAAATACTGACCTACATTTTCCTACACTTCACAGACATAAACTTTGGACCTTTTTTAACATTCTTGCAAAAAAGATCCTATATATACCCACATTTCCGGACCAGTGATCTTTGGTGTTTTATCTGCTACGTTATATTGTAATCATTTGCAGAACGGAGAGATTAATTTGTCAATTTAAAATGAAAGGTAAAATTCTGGCAAATGTATTAACACTTGTCATCACCTAAGTGCTCTTACAATCCTGATAATTATGAAACACACATATATATCTCAGGCATGAGAATTTTCAGAAAATTATCTGATTTCAAATATTTTGTCATCAAACATCCAAATTCAGATAATTTGGGACCATGATTTAACCTTTATAGTAGTTTGGGTAAATTTTACTTAATAATGTTTTCATGTTTGATATCTGTGAAATCTGATTGTATTTCTTGACAGCTACCAACTCAGATAAAACCTTAACACGGCCTAGACTGTTTAATTTTGCTTGTCATTGATTAAAGCGGTTATTTTTGCTTGGTGATTTACAAGCTTTGACTAATAAATTTTCTTCCTCTTTAACAACCTTCAAACATATTTTTACTTGTTACATAAATAGAATTGATCTGCATTTTCAATTTGCTTGAAAATGACCATGTATTGAAATAAAGAAAATAAGAAATTATGCATTAGGTACTAAATGTTAGTAGTTGTGTCTTTAAACTCTACATAAAAAAATTATATTTCAATATAATTCATTTCACTTTACAAAAAGCATTATCACACCTTTTGCCAAGAATTATTCAAAAAAATGGCTGAAAAAATGTACAGATTAAATAGCATAAAATTATTTTGTGAAAATAGCCTATTACAATGACAACAAAACATTTCAGATCATTTGCTATTTTCAATAACATCGATATGTTATACACTTGCCTAGACAATATAATACCAAACAGACAATATTTTATCCAAAAATGCTATCTTTGCCACAAATAATTTATCCTATCCTTTCTAACTACTCTGTGGCTATCACATTGTAGATTGAGAGGCAATATTTATTCACAAGCTTGTACAATATGATTTTTTAAATCTTTAGATAAGTATATATAGTTATCAACAAATACATCATAATGAAACATCTCATCATTTCTATTCACTCAGTGGCTATCGCTTGTGGATTGAAATGTTGATAACTTTCATTAGTAACTTGAGTATAGTATGTATTCTTATTTCAGTTTCAATATAATATGTATTTTTAAGACTTTGACTCCCAAAACATGGAAGGCTTTCTGTATATATATTTCTCAATCCTCCTACACAATGTATTATTTGTAAATTGTAGCTTAAAATGTATAGTACTACAGTAAAACCACTTTAACACAAATCTATAAAGCCACACATTTTAGTTTTAGTTATACAACTTCGTGTCATCCGTCACTTATTAAATACAAATTCAGTGGCAAGTACTTCAAAATCAAGTTTGTGTTATCAATAATTTTGGATTAAGATATTTCGTGTTAAAAAGGTTCAACTGTATATTTTTTCCATAAATGTTACTTCTGTAACTTATGTAAAAAAAAGAAAACAATAAACATTTCCTGCAAATTTCCTGTTGTATAATTTGATCCCCTTGATCAATTTCAAATGCTGTAACAAATGAAATGCTAAAATCGATATCATCTTCAAAATTCCACCTCAGGATGAGCAATCGAAGTGGCTATAAAGTAGCATTCACATTGTCTTAAAATCAATTTCCTTCATAATTTTACATTTCACTATAAGAATCAACTCAAAGTGTTCCTTTCCTTTGATGTTAAGTTTCAACAAGCTGTAATATTTTTAAAACAATGCTACAACATTTTGATTAAGAACATTTTTTATTCATGGTGAAGGGCAACCTAATATATTTTTATACTGTTATAAAATATTTTTCTACTAACAACTTTGTATAATTATGTCAAAAAAAAAAGATTCTTCCAAATGTATGATTCAATATATATCAACACATTCATAATTTACAACTACTAATAGATGTATGTGCTTTTTCAATGCAAATCAACTTAACCAGTTCCAAGCTTACCGTGCCTTTAATTTGAAACAATGCAAACTTACACATTGTCAATATATCTTGCTTAAATATCATTCAAACTTAAATGTTTCAAATTGTATACACATCCAATATACATCAACTAATATAAAACTACCTGTAATGTGTGTATTCCAAATAAAATACATTTGAATGAATAACTTTGTCTTGCATGTTATTATTTAAATATACAATTAAATGTACAGTAAAACATGAAAATTTAGCCAGCGTTTTAATACCCTTAATATCGCCATTCACTAATTTATAATGTCGCTAAAATATTTCTTAACATAGCATTGATTAGCAAAATAATTAGAATACTGAAATTACATTGCACCCAAAACATAAAAATTTATAAATTCACTACATTTCAATGTTGTAAATTAAAGTGTTTTACAGTACACGCCCATTTCCATACTTGCAAGAATTCTCAAAATACAAGAATAATAGTACTGCACCTCATGCAAATAATTTGCACTATACACTCCTTTCCATCTACACAACCATGTCATTATTATAATATTTTAATTACTATCTACCAGATTTCATGATTGCCCACCTATTTCCTTTTTCAAGGAATTTTTATTTTACCTAACATGACCCCGGTTTCACTGCCAAAAGTGTGTAAAAAACATATTAATAGTCATCCCACGTGCTTTAGCCACCTATTCCTTTTTAAAGGATTTTTTTTTATATATGGGCTGGACAAGTAAATACATTTTTCTCAATGCTATTATCAATAACTGCTTTGCATAATTATGTTTAAGTGGTAAATACCTAAATCGTAAATGCAAAGGACATAAAGGATCCTCTTGTCCATCCTTGATTCTGGAATGGAAATTTTTGAGCTTAAGTTAAAATTCAAGTATTTTGAATGAGTTACAAAATCGGATGACGGCACGTCCATTCCCCTTATTTTCAGGTGACCTTTGACCTATAAAATCATGTCGGACAAGAAGGTCACGGTGTCAACTCTGATCACTGCTTCATGGCATACTATTTGACACCTTCATTTTTGAAATTAGATAAAGTTGAACATTTGACCTTTATGGTGACCTTTGACCCCTACGGATGGATAGGACGACGGGGTCACCATGACAACTTTTGATCGATGCTTCAAGATGAACAATTTGACAACCCAATTTTTGAAATTGAACAAACTTAAAAATTTGACCTTTGACCTATGAACTTTGACCCTACGTGTGTTCAGTCTATTTTTGTGCAACCTATCTGTGCAAGCAGAATAATTCTACAACCTTTTACTTGGAAGTTACAGATTTTTGATGATTTTTTATATAATTTGACCTTATTAGACCCAAGTGACCCCAGACATTTTTGTCACCCCATAACTTTTGTAGGCAATATCAAGAGAATTCATATCCCAAAATTTCATGCCAATACCTTGTAACGTACTTGAGTTGAAAAGTTTTTGCACTTGTGACCCCTACGTGACCTTTTAGGGCCAGGGGTCAGGTGACATAAATGGGAGGTTACCATATGGTCCCTTCATCAAAGTTTGGTCCAAGTCGGTCATTGTATGCCAGAGATATAAGACGTCAAAATGTTGAAAGAAGAAGAAACGGAGCAATACAAACCATTTGTGATTTCATCACAAATAGAACAAAAATGATGAATTGTACATGTACATGTCTCTAGCCCTTAATAATTATAAAAACTACTTGGAATAGTTCACTACAAAGTGATGAACCGGTTATTAAATCAAAATTAAAAACATTATTCAGTAACTGGTCCATAAAACGTATATCTTTTTCAATAAAGCTAGTATACTTTATTTGTACTTTTGGGGACTTGTATTTTTCAATAAATTACAGTAGAAACTCTTTATAACGAAGTTGCTGGGGACAGACAAATTACTTCTTTATATCCAAAATTTCCTTATATCAGGGTTTTAAAAACAATAAAAAACAAAGAAAATTAGCTAAATGGTATAAGAAAAATAGTTCTTTATAACAGGGTTATTCTTATATCAGATTTCGTTATAACGAGTTTCTACTGTAGTATTTATTTATACTTTAAATATTCTTTACTGGGACCAGTATTGTTTTCATCTTTTCTGGTATTACTATGTAGTTTTGGCTAGGGTCATTTTGGGAAATTGTAATATTTTTCAACATTGCTAATATGATACTTTAACTTTTCTGGGACTCATCCTTTATCATCATTACTAGAGTAAGATACTGTACTATGGATATTAATAATAGTCAAAGCACCTGTGCTTTTTCAGTACTAAAATACATGTATATAAATATTATTATGTACTTTATAGATTCTTTTCCCAGAATAGTTTCACAGTGCATGAGCCTCGTTATTATTATCACATAGAACTGGAACATATATTTTTGTACTTTATCTATACTTTTTCCTCCATATATTTTCTGAATACACTTTTCTTTACTCTTTGCGTTAACGACTGGAAAAGTGTACTTTTTTGGGGTACAACCTATACTTTTCCCACAGTACTTTTCCACTATACTTTTTTATATTTTAATGATTTAAAAAAAAGTATACTTTTTTCATGTTCAAAAAAGTATACTGGAAAAGTATACTATACTTTAGATTTTTCTTGGACCAGGGATTTATCATTCCCTTCAATATGCTTATAAACAACTCCAAGAACATTACGTTTATGGTTCCAATGAAATGAGAAAAGTGCACTGAACCCAATGCATTGATACCAGTAACTTCTAGGGGCTCTGAACCTTGATCAGCCTAAATATAAACCATTGCAATTGGGATAAGCTGCCCAAGTTTCTTACAGGTTTCTACAAGACAATAAGCAGTTCCCTGTCCAAGGGAATTTCAAGCACACTTAACTTTGCATCACCAGGGTTCTATTAGTCGCAGCCTTCCGCACCACAAGCGAGCGCCTTAACCGTTTGAACAAACTGACTCATAAGGTTTCATCTTGTGTCAACAAAATGACACTCGACCACAGAGAAACCCTTTACTATACTTGTTGTCTTGCACCCATGGGGGACTAGGAAGCAAGCCTCAACTTTGGCATCAGATAACTGGCTTATGGCCTTGTCCCGAATGGTTCTCATGCTACTGGAGTCATGAGCAATTGGGTTCACTGTAACCTGCAGAAGTTGAATTGAATTTCCTGACTTCCCATCAGTACTAATATGACTGAAGTCATATCCAGGAAATACTGGTTTCCCTGGTACATTTAAAATGCACCACACTTCGCATGCATTGCCACCGTTGAAAGTGTCCACTGCCTTTCTAAACAATTGTTTTTCATCTCCAATCTTACACACTTCATGTACTGAGTAAATGTCAGCTATACCACTGTGAATATGTACACCTTTCTTGAGCATTTCAGAAGCTTGCATCTCACATGTCACTCTGATCATGTTCTCATATAATAGACCCCTCAGAGTTTGAGCATCAGCCTCTTGAACTTGCTGTAGTTTTCTGTACACATCTAGATAGCCAGCGTACAATTTCTGTGGTGTGCATTTCTTATGTGACGTTTCCATAACCGAATACAACTTCTCCAAGTGTGGAAAGTAGTAAAAGTAGGAGTCCTGTTCGTATTCACAGTATCCTTTACCTGCTTGCCCTTGGCCAACTGGTTTTCCACTTATATTCAACCAGTTGGCAATTCCATTGAGGCCTGTGTCACATGGGTCATAAATTCCGTTGAGAATTAGGCTTAGATATTGTAATGCAAGTGGTTCTATGTTCCAACACTTTGGATCTGAATTTGCCTTGATTTCTTGAAGTGTTACTTGTGAAAACTGTGGCCACAGCAACCAGAAAACCTCCAACCTGTTTGCCAAAGTCTCTCTTTGCAAGTTTGTATATATTATTTCTTCTAATCTGTCCAGACATATCTCCTTAGGATCAATCGTGGCACTACGATAAAGACAAGTCTGAACATGTCCACAAATTGTTGACACTTTCAATACATCGCTGGTCAGTACTTCCTTCTTGATAACTACATGCATATGCCTCTTCACATATTCAACAAAATCTTCATCAGCATGCAAGCTCACAACTTTCATGTTGACCATCTCAAAATCCATCCAATATTTTGGCGGTACATGGTGCCCTGATGTAAACATTATCACTGGGAGTCCTTGCCCTCTCTCTTTACGACCAATGACTCTGCTAAGAAAAAATGCTTCTTGCTTTAACAGACACTTCATATTACACTGGTCAAAGATGGTCCACTTACTCATAGGAAAGTATCCAGTCAAGCCTTTGACAGCGTCCTTATTGTTAAGTCCAGGTTTTCCATCCATTTGTACATAAGCTGCAGATTCGCCTCCAAGGGCCAGGTAATATGCTAAGCACAGAGCAAGAGAAGACTTGCCGATTTGGGGTGCTCCGTGGATCAAGAGTATTTTGCAGGTTGCATTCTGTATGACTGTCAGCAAATCTTTCAAAGCTGCTTTAAAGCCTTCGTATAAAAAGAAGCTGTCCATTTCAATTAGCAGCTCAGAGGTGTTTTCTATTAGGTGTTCAATGTCCCTGCAAAATAAAATGAAACATGAACATTCAAATTAATAATAGTCCTTCGCAGACAGGAGGCCAACTCACAAAATGACATTGACGTAATTTACGTCATAGCATTAAAGGAGCTTGGTCCGATTTTTCAAAATTAAGTTTTCAATGTCATGTGAAAAATTACCACAAAAGAGGTTTAAGCTTCAAATTTCAGGTCAATTGGTCAAATGGTTTTGATTTTATGCACGATTTTGTATTTCAGAGCCGCTTATACGTTACTGTATGAATTAATTATGGTTACCATAATTAGACGCATTTTCATGCATATCTCAAAAAGGGTACATAGCTGAGCCGTGCACTTTCACATGGGCTATGAGAAAAATATGACCAATATTTTGGTACCAAAATCTCAAAAGTTTGAAAAAAAGTTGAAGCAATCGGACCATGCTCCTTTAGGCCTAGTATCCATTGGCTGTTTGCATATTCCGTATTCCCTTGTCTCGTTTACTATTGTTTGTAATTGTGCGGCGCAACACAGACAATAAACTTCATTCTGCTTGGTGATCATATCAGTGGCCTGTGTACGGCAGATACTCCTATTACCTGGTGCTCACCAAGTATGAACATGTTGATTGTTGGTGCTGCCAGGTCGTAAGAATCATCTGCCGTACATAGGCCACTAGTATGATCACTTAGCAGAACGAAGTTTATTGTCTGTGTTGCGCCGCACAATTACAAACAATAGTAAACGAGACAAGGGAATACGGAATATGCGAACAGCCAATGGATACTAGGCCTTAAGCAGAACTGCGCATTGGCGTGTCCAGGGACAGTACTGCCCAGGGGTGGCTTTGGGGGTTGAAGCCCCTCCCCTTCGCAAGATTGTAAAAACCATGTAAAATCAGCCTGTTTATAATGATTTTTACCACTCAGTCCCTCATATTCGACAAATCCGCTTTAGCCACAAGGAAAGATCCTGGACACGCCAGTGCTGTGCCTCTCGCTGAACTTTGCAATATCACTGTGGGTATGATGATGTTTTCACGCCATATTTGACCAAATTAATTGACAAAGCAGTGTCAAATATTCCTATCAATCAAGCACTAACTTTTGAAAGTATCTTTCTGACATGTACAACAAAATCGCCAGAGAGCTCTAAAGTAGCAACATTGGAATACTGTTGATTGAAAACTTGGCAAAATGGTCTAAAAGCAACATTAAGGTAGCCTATCACAGATAGAATTCCTCTATTTATTTTTCTATTTTTTTGATATATGGTGTTTTCATATGTGCTGATCACATTTCTGAAATAAAAAATACATCTCGGTCCACGGACCGCTAGTGTCGTCTGTCATGGCGGATTGTCAATGATGTACAGGTCCCGGGTATAGGTTTGCAGTTTTTCTAAGATTTTTTCCACAAACTGATCTATGCACCTTTAATTGGCATTTTTCAGTGAAACGCTTGAGGGGGATTGTGATATAATGACCTATAGAATACATTTCAAGACCTGATTTCAATGTTTATTTTTACCTTTTAATTTCAGAGAAATGAACCACACACCTTTAACATACCAAAATCCATGCATCTGTAAAGTTTTTAATTTCAGAAAAGTGAACCACACACCTTTAACATACCAAACCAAAATCCATGCACTTTTAATAAATACAAAGACTAATTTCTAAGATTTTTTCCAGAAACTGATTATGCCCCTTTAATGGGTATTTTTTCCAGAAACTGAACCATGCACCTTTAATTGGCATTTTTCAGTGAAAGGCTTGAGGGAGATTGTGATATAATGACTAGCTAGAATACATTTCAAGACCTAATTCCTATTTTTATTTTTAACTTTTTAATTTCAGAAAAATGAACCAGACACCTTTAACATACCAAAAGCCATGCACCTTTAATAAATACACAAACTAATTTCACAGATTTTTTCCAGAAACTGATTTATGCACCTTTAATGGGTATTTTTCCAGAAACTGATCCATGCACCTTTAATTGGCATTTTCAGTGTTCATCAGAGAGAGCGAGTCTGTGCCTGTTTTCAAACGTCATCTGAAGACACATTTGTTTCCGGAGTAGGTTTTTCCTATTGCTTTGCTTGTTGTTATTTCACTTATTTATTTGTATTCTTGTTGTATGTATGAGCGCTGTGTTAATGTAGAGCGCTATATAAGTGCTCTAATAATAATAATAATAATAATATAATGACCTCTAGAATACATTTCAAGACCTAATACCAATTTTAATTTTTAATTTTTAATTTCAGAAAAATTAACCACACACATTTAACATACCAAAATCCATGCACCTTTAATTAACATTGGTCAGAGATGACCCCACATGGTGTAGACCCTCCCCTTCACCAACATTCATCAAAATTGTGTCCAAGTTCCATGACAATCTGACAAAGTATATGAATTTTGTGATCAATCTTATTATTTCAACCACCAGCAGTCATTGACCTCTGGTGACCCCTTGTTGACCTTTGACCCCATTTCAGTTGGGACCATATGTGTGCCCCTACCCATGCAAGGACCATTGTGTCCAAATGGTCCCATGGGAATCGGTCAATGTGAGAATAGTGGCACAACACGACAGACAGACAGCCACACACACATCACATACTACCAAAGTAATACCTATGTGGTCATCTTACAGACGACACAACATCTTACAGACGACAAAAAATGGGGGTCACCGACTTAGTTTTTGAGAACAACTTCAAAAACACTATGTTTTACCACTTTTTACCATTGACCTCTATGGTGAAATCAAATAAATCAGACAAAAACCCTTATAATTATAAAACGGCTCTATTTTTTTCTCTCTTTTTCACATATGTTTTGGTCCTTATATAGTTCTTTAAAAAACGAATAAAAAAATATGGTCACCGACTAACTTTTTGAGATATTAAGCAAAAAATTGACATTTTTTTAGCAATGACTAAATAAATACCTTAAGCACTGTGCGCTTTGGGCCCTGCACAGCATGAGCAATGCGCATGGTATGCGTGAATATAAAAATGACACACGTGTAAGATCGCGTTATATTAAAGCACAAGATACAGTACGGCAGAAAGTACGCTAAAAGCCCGGGATAAATACTTTGAAATGGTGTCCAACACCGCTGATATCAGCTCACTCGTGTCCGACAACGCATCTGTGCTAGGCCACCTTAAAGGGACTAGCCGAGATTCCACTTAGAATTAAAAACTTATGGAAATGCTTTAAATAAAGCTTATAAGTGTAGTAAAATACAAAAAACTTACACAGAAATGGCTCAAATTGACAGCGAATTGATTTGCAATATATCTATATGTGATGGTGGTGTGACTATCCAGTGTTTTCTAAATCCTAAATTTGTACCTCAGATGGGTTTACCAGATAAAAGATCAAATGAAGCTCTTGGAGATAAGTTAATACATGTCGAAAGAGAAACGATTTTATCAAAAATAATTTTGTTTAGCAATCGCAGGTGTAGAAACAAGATCTTTTTAAGATTTGAAACTAGAAACACTTTTTCAACCATTTTTTGTCGCCGGCAACAAAAAATACAGCTGGTAAATAATTTCATTTTTTTCCTCTGTTACACAAATTCAGCTGAAACTACTGGTAGGATATGTTAGTATAATCATGTACTATCGATACATGTGAAAAAAATATATAGTCAGAAAATCAGCAGACAGGATCTAGGCCAGTCCCTTTAAGCATTTTATGAAAGGTATGTATCCTGTGATTCCTGTTCATGAAATATGTAAAATGCTGGTGTGGATACAAATTTTCCAATGTACATTTCACATGGAATTCTTGCAAAGTCAATTTCGCACAGACACATAAACAACACTCATGGATATTTTTCCACAACTCAGCCACAGTTGGTTAAAAATATACGTAATTATGCACTAGTGTCAAGAGTATTTCTACTCAAATACTTTCTTACTTAGGAGAATTCAAAGCCAAATTTTCACTTTGGTGGCATGAATTCAATCATCATGATCATGTATCTAATGACATTGATATTGTCAACAATGAATGGTCAAGTCAGACTAGCTATGTTTAGGGGCGCACCATTAGATTTCAAGGGGGGGGGGAGCAGGAAGTTTTTAGAAAAAAATAATTCCCCCTCCATAGACTGAAGAAAAAAACTTTGACCCCTGAACATGGAATAGGGGGAAAAACAGTAATTTCCAAGAAAAAAAAATTGCCCCCGAACGGGATGCGAAAGTATTTAAACAAGATGGTTCGCGAACCAGTAGTCTCGCCTGCTCATTGAAAGCCTACTTTATTGACCGCCTACTCAATCATTTAGCAATAATGGAACCCATCCTAACTGAGGTATAATTAACTGATGGCATGGTTCAGGAGGGGTAAGAGTACAGGCCAAGACCCACTCACTCACCAAAAATCAAGAATGTAGGTAATTCGGTTTCAAAAATATGCCATTTACACTAAATTTTGTGTAAATTATGCAAATAATTAGCATAATTTGCGCTCAAACCGATGCAGGCACAAGTTAAGCTCCACCTCCGTCCAAAAATCACCAAATATCATGAATGTAGGACATTCTGTTTCCAAAATATGCCATTTAAACCACATTATGCATAAATTATGTAAATAATTAGCATAATTTGCGCTCAAAATGCACCTCAGCACCTGCCATACCTCAAGCCCTGCATCCGCTTAATTCATAAATATTATGACAATAAGTGATACAGTTCTTAAGAAAAGCCTTAAAAACACAAAAATAAGCCAAATTTCTGACTTAATTATGCAAATTAGGTACTTAATTAGCATATTTTGCGCTCAAATTGCGCATGGTGCTGCTCCTGCCCTGCATCTACCTAATTCCTAAATATTATGTCAATATGATGATAGGTAATACGGATCTGAAGATATGCATTGAAAACAACAAAAATCGGCACTAATTTGTGCAAATTAGGTACTTATTAGCATATTTTGCACTCAAATTGCAGCTGGCACAAGCGCTGCTCTAGCCCCACCTACCCACCAAATTTCATGAATGTAGGGTATACGGTTTGTAAAACATGGCATTAACCATTTTATGCATAAATTATGCAAATTAGGTACTAAATTTGCATATTTTGCGCTGAAATCGCTGCTTGCTCCGGACAAGAATTGCGGACGGCGGACAGAAATTTGGAATGCTATGTCTCTTCCTGAAAAATTTTCAGGCGAGACAAAAATATAATCAATATTTACAATGAGAGATTAATTTTATAACCTATATGAGATACCTGCAGAGCACCAAGGTCAATTTTGATACCTTATACAGTAGCAACTCGTTAACACAATATAAATTTGTTGGATAACACGAAGTTCTGATAGTACATAGCAAAATCTTATTTCCTGTGAACTACGTGTTAATGAGTTTCCACTGTATTGCACGTCTCGAGACTCTCACCCAGTCAGAATACCCAGTACCCCCCCCCCCCAGGGCAAACTTATTTGTCATCGCCCTTCAATGTAATTGTATGAAACTTAATGTGTGAACAAGTTGGTTTACGAACCACAGGTCACACCTTGGTGTTCAAAAAGATTTCATTTGGGGATTCGGCCTCCATTAACCTTTTGATCTTGAGCCAAGGTACTCATGGTACCAAGTTTGTTCCATGTGGGGTCAGAGGGTTCAAGACTATTTTAAAGATCCCTTCTCAGCGAATCTAGGCCAGGGTGAATTTATACACTTCTCACCACGTGTGACGAAATTGAGAAGGGCCCTGCAACTGATACCTGTGTATACACACTTGGTTAAATCAAACGACTTCAGGTATTTTGATCCAACTACAGAACAAAATAAGCCACCACAACCAAACTTGAGGGGTAGGTGTATGATGACATTGGTGTGTTCGCAACATTACATGCATATATGATGTCACAGGGAATTCCCTCTGGGAAATCCCTTAATTTGTTAAACCCTTATTTACTCACCCCAAAATAGCATACTTTGTGTGCTATGGATGGCAAGTACTTGACTAAATGTTTTTAATTTCATGGTTTATACCCTGTTCAGACAGAGCCAAAAAGTCGTCTTTAGTCATATTTGAGTTATATCGAGTTCAAAATTCACTTGTGTGTGAACAGTTCAAGTCGATTTAAGTCGTCTTTCAAAAAGTCGTCTTACATCGAATTATCAACTCGCGAAAAAGCAAGTTAAGTCGCGTTAGTAACTCGATGTAACTCGACTAATGACGACAACCGATGACTTTTCGTGTGTGTGTACACCTGTCGTCGTAAGTCGAGTTGAATTCGTGTTTACTTCTACAGCGCATTGACCGGGACCGAGAAAGTCGAGTTACTTTTCGCTAATCCAATGTCGTGTTTGAAATTAAAAATGGACTCAATATCAACTTAAGACGACTTTTTAGTGTGTCTGAACGGGGTATTAGTTATAGGTCAGTAAGTGGCATTCCATTGGAAAGCTTGGAGTTTAAGCTTTTTTGTTTTTATTCATTATGCTAATTATATGCAAATTAGCTCATGAATAAGATAAAAACAACAAAATTAAACTTTGAATCTAATATTTTAAGTACTTGTGTGCAACAACTTTGCATGTATATGTTCTTTTGAGACAATTACTGCGACATTCTGTTCAAATCAGAAGGAATTATTTAATTATGTGATTTTTTTAATGATTTTATAACATTTTAATGTCATTTTTTGAGCTAAAATTTGGCCTAAAATTGGACCAAAATGGCTGACCTTATCACCATTTACATCATAAATTCATGTCTTAAAGATATAGCAATGTGGTAAAAACAGTCATTTAGCATACAGAAGTGATAAAACAATCATTCTGACCACCAAAACTGATGTAATATAGCTAAATTTTATTTCTACACCCTTTTAAAGCAATTTCGTATTTCGTACAATATTGTCAACAATGGAATAAAAATAATCTCATTTTGTGTCTTTATTCCTATCATATAATTTTACACAAAACCTGAAGATGCCCTGATCTGTCAAAGTTCACGTAAGGAAACCTGAAACTTAAGGTAAAGATAGCATGAAATTAGTAAAATATGTCATAATCATAGATTTAGAGCGGGGATACCAGACTGGGCACCATTTTGATTCCCGCATGGAGACAGAATTGGGGGTATTTGAGTTTTTGCCAATGATGTATCAGATCTTGTTATTTGCGCGAAAATTGAAAATCTGAACACACGCTTTGCGTGCAGGTTGCGTATCATTCGTGTAAAGTATTTTTTGCGCGGTTTGTCTCCACGCGCAATTGAATCTTGGCAACCGGAGTCAATTTTGGGGGAACCGAGGTCACCAGAATACCCCCAATTTGAACTGCATGGCTGACGACACCATTACACGGGCCGGTATACAAAGTCTGGTATCTTCGCTCTAAATCTATGGTCATTATACAACATCATAAATGTTGCTGCACAAAATTTGGTCCAGTTAATCAGTTTATGAATTTTCTGGTAGTTGGAAATGGGGAGAACAAATTTCTGTCCATCCCATTCCATCCCACCACTAACAAATATTTTTTAAACAGATGGCATGTAAATTTGTTGTGGGCTGCTGGGGTGGGTTCTGTTGGACACAGGGCACAGACAAATACATATGTACATATGGATTGATGATGCTATCTAATTATATCTATATGGTTATGGTTGCATTATTTCTTTAATTTAAATTCATAGGCAGAAATGTACAACTTTTTATCTGAATACTCTGTATAATTGCACCAATAGAGAAGCATACTCTTCAACCTACATGTACAGTGGAACCTCGTTAACCCAAAATCTGTTAATACAAAACCCCTGATAACACAAAATGGTTGTTTGGCGCAATTGTGAATTTTTTATGTAAATTCATTTGGATAACACAAAATGCTGATAACACAAACTGAAATCATTGTCCCCAGTGATTTTGTGTTAACGAGGCTCCACTGTACATCCAAAAAATATTACTGGCAGTGCAGGCGACACACCACAATAGAGCTTCCCATTGACTTACTGTAGAAAATGGCTTCCTAAAAACACCCGAGAACTCAATAATAAAGCAACTGGTTGCTTCAACACTGCCTTTTCTCAGATGATTAT